>JAPYZJ010000989.1:0-39698 GCA_030522765.1 Ophioninae sp. B BG-2022a
TTTGCAGCCTCGACTTTGGCGCCCTCTACGAATTTTTCATAAAATGCTGGACAAAGTAAAAAAAAAATTCCTACTGTATACGATTTACTCGATGTTCTGAATAAAAATTTATTGTTATATCTCGGATGGAAGGGGAGAAAAAAAATTTTGAAAATTTTCCGCGTTTTTCACTCTCTAGACTAGACACCTACCTTAAATGTGAAAAAAAGGAGAATTCTCGTCGGTTTTAATCGATAAAACAAGTGTGTTCCTCGTCATCCGAGTTATTGCGAGCTTACGATATTTCCGATCGCGTGTATAAATTCGAGGAACGAAACGCAGAGGCAATAAGACGCGGGTGGATTATTGCGCCCGCGAACGTTATTGGAGGAAGAGAGGCCCTCGATCTTTCGAGACGACGCAGCTCCGTAACAGGCATGAATCATATCGACGTCTCGATTCTATTATCAAACCGTACGTGAACTCGTGAGTAATTTCAAACAGACGAAGATTGCGAGAAAGAGACGGAAAACGCGTAATCTCTCTCACACACAGGATATTTTGTTTATACACCGAGACGAAAGATTATCCGCGTTTTATCGCCTCGCGTCTTTCGGTGAATTCGAAAATTACCACGAGGGTAACTGTATTCTCGAAACGCTTGATTCGACGGACCAATCAGACGGGCCAAACGCGCGTGCCAAATTCTCCGAGCAAAACAAGAAAAAAAACATTTTGAAAAAACGCTGCTTCTAAAGTAACGAACAAGTAACGAAAGAACAAAAAATGATTCATTAATTACCAATTAACGATTATTGCGGTATTGCAGGTGTATTCGTGATTCGAAAATTAATTGGCGATCAGAATGCTTGATTTATTAGCAATTAACAATTATTGCGATATAGCAAATTTATTCGCGATTAAAAATATGAATTATCGATAAAAATTATTAGTTACCGATAAAAAAAATTGCTGATTGATATGTCATTCTTTAGCAATTACAAAAATGATAGAAAATAGGAAAAAACCATAGCCTAATTGATTAGCAAGTTTTTCCAAATTGCTGATTCGTAAGAAACTTTTCAGCAATCGAAAAACAAAAAGATACTAATTAATCAGAAATTTCGTCTTGATTAAATAAAATATATTAGCGTTTGGAAAAATTGGTTACCAATGAAATTTTTTGTAATCGCGCAAAAAAAATTAATCGAAATGCAAAAAAAATCCAATTTCATTTTTTTATTACCAGACAATTTTGTCGATCGTTTTTCTAACTGCTGACTAGAGGAAAAAAAAATTACAGCATCATGTACTTATTCTTTTACATGTTGTCGATTTTTTTTTCTAACTTCGTGCGATTCATCGATCTGTTATTCATAGCTTGAAAATGTATAAACAAGTCTCAACAGCGTTGCGAGAGAGAGGGAAAGTCAGACACGCGGTTCAGCGTGACGGTGGGGGGTGGGGGGCGACAAGAGACGAGAAACGGAAGAAATAAAAAGTGAGAAAGAGAGAGCGAGAGAAAAGAAGATAGAATAAGGGGGGTGGGGGGGGGGGGCATTGAAACGTGCGTGCTGAGGAATTTGCCAATGAATAATCGAGACTCGGAGTGAGTCAAACCCGTCGCAAAACGCTCGTCCACTTGATTCTCACTCGCTCGCTTTTTATTTATTTATTTTCTTTTTATTTTCTAACTCTTGCTCGATGCTTCTTATCGAGCTCGAAGAGAAGCATCGAGCTCGATACACGTGGATTTGCACGACATATCATCAAAAAGGTGTATTTATTTAGTTTTTTCTTCCGAATATTTATTTTTTTCTTTCGATTATTTATTGAAATTTTTTTAATATTTATTGAAATTTTTTTAATATTTATTGCAATATGTTTTGAATATTTATTAAAATATATTTATTGAATATTGAAATATGCAATTCAATTGAATCCTGATAAACAATAAGATAATGTGAAATAAGCATATATGTGAATATACAGGGTGTCCCACGTAAGAATGTCATCCCGGAAATGGGGGGTTAAAAATGAAATTCTGAGACGATTGATATAAGCATCCCAGATCGACCTGAATTGTTATTAAGTTTTCACGGCAACCAATCAGGCGCGCCCGTTGGGCGGACCTATCGTAATTATTATTTGTTTTGTTTTCTAGTGCGTTTGGCTTCTTTTTTTTAGCAAGCGATGGCCGATTTTAGGTCTCTTTTCGACCATCGTGAATCCGGCTCTGATTCTAAGAATTTTTTTTTTTTTTACTCAGAAAAACTTGAAAGGGAACACACAAGCTCCATATTTCTCTCTTTTTTTAATTTTTTGCGATTTTTTTTTAGAGTTATCTCATTTTTTTTTTGCTAAAAACGACAAATTTTGCAAAATCCAAAATAACCCGAGAACGATAGGTTTTAAGAGAAATTGTCAAGGATGCAAAAAACTGCGTATTTGCATAATAAATCGCCTGGAATTTTTTCAGAATTTTTTTCTGATATTTTTTTTTCTCGAGTATTTTTTTCGAAATTTACGAGTCAAATTTTTGTCTTGAAAGCCTATAAAATATTTTTAAGGTACTTAAAACATGAAAACATTACCTCAAACCTACCTACCTTACATTACCTAGAATTAATTTTATTACTGTACTATTATTTTTCTAGAATTATTATTCTAGAAGTTTTTTTATTGCTGTATTATTATTTTTCTAGAATTATTATTCTAGAATTTTTTTTATTGCTATATTATTATTTTTTTTTACAAAATAATATATATAAATTTAATATATTATATTGATATTAACCTACTCCGAAGAGGCGAGGGATATGAGATTGTTTTGAAATGATTAATTTCCTTCCGGAAACAACACTTTTAGTTTGACAAGACTTGGTATCCGAGAGATGTGCACGTATTTTGTGTATCGTTGCCCTATAATCCTGCTCGCTTTCGCTTATTCTTGTCACTCCATTCAGTTGTGTTTATCTTTCGTTATTTTGTTTATCATTTCGTATTATCCCCAGCTATCTTTTTCTCCATCTGTCTTTCGCGAAGTCTTTGTTCCTACGTTCGTCATCACTTTTCAGTTTTCTCGGTCTCTAATTTGTTTAATCTCCAGTATGCTTGTTCTCCACTATGCTCAATCTCCAGTTCTCTTAGTCTCCAGTTTTCTCCCTCCAGTTGTCTTTCCAGCGAAATATTTATTCCAATTGTTATTCTTTCCAGTTCTTTGGTTTCCAGTTTCTTTAATCGTCAGTATTCCAAATCTCTAATTCGTTTAATCTCCAGTTTTCTCGGTCGTCAGTTCTTTCCCTCCAGTCGTCTTTCTCGCTAGATCTATTTTCCCTCGAGTTGTCATCTCTAGTTTTCTTGGACTCCAGTTTCTATAATCTCCATTTTTCTTCGTCTCGAGTTTTCTCGGTCTCCAGTTCGTTTAATTTTCAGTTTTTATGTTCTCCAGTTCTCATTGTTCACACATATCTTTATCATCGTTTCTCTTCCTCTTCAGTACCTTTCCACTCGAATTCTCTTTCTCTTCAAATGACTCTTTCCCAAATTCTTGTTTTTCTCCAGTTCATTATTAACACCCTTTAATCTCCCATTCTCTTTCTCTCCAAACTTCATTCCTCTCCAACTTTCTCACCCTTGAGTTTTCCTTCTCACCAATTTCCCTCCATTTTTCATTCTTTCCATTTCCTTTCGGAGTTCTCTTTCCTTCCACCTCTCGTTCTCTCCCCAGCCCCCCCTAGCTTACCTTCTGATCTCCAGCAACCTCTCTGCCCTCTCTGGGTCCTCTCTTTCGCCAATCTCTTCTCTCCCTCCCCCTCAATGCCACCAGTTCCCACTGAACTGCAAGGGAATTCCAGATTAGATACGAAAGCGACGTTTATGGCGAATGAAATTAGAAAACGGAACAGAAGCGAGGCTTATCACGGTTGCGGTGTGTATTCACCCACATACATCGTAACCCTCGTTTCCGCCGAGGACTCGAAACGCTCTCGCGTGATGTGTGCCTTTCATTCGCCACGTACACATATTTCCTATTTGACGAGCCAAAAAAAAACAAAAAAGGCGCAACTCCCGTGATTTTAGTCTTCAATTGCCAGGGCTCGAGCCCTTTAGGTCTTCATCGGTCGATACACGTATAAACACTTGCTTCGGAGCCCCGTACAGTTGAACACGATTCTGGTAGAATATCGCGCACGATTGAGTCTCCCACATCGGTACTCACTTTTGCACCATGTACAGTGCTTTGCACCACTCACGGATTCCTATAGTAACTGGGAGATCTCTCGGACCATTTCCGGCCAACGAGCCTGGTATTTCCCCGTTTACCTCGTTTCCTACCCCCCCTCCCCTCCCTCTCATTCACTCTCTCTCTCTCTCTTTCTCTATCTCTCTCGTTTTTTGTATTTGAAAAATTCGATCTTTGTTAGGAGGTGCGTTTATCCCTTTTTTTCTCTTTTTATTATTCTGTTATTTTCGATATTATTATTATTATTATGTCCACACTGCTTTCACAATTTACATCACAATTATTATTACTGTTATTGTTATTATTATTATTATTATTATTATTATTATTATTATTATTATTATTATTGTTGTTGTTGTTGTTATTATTTCCTTTCATCTTTATATTAGTTTAAGTACGGTTTTTTTCTCCTTTTTCTGCTTTTTATATTCTGCATTTATTGCATTTATTGTATTTTTTAAATTTTGGCTTCTTTCCTTTTTTTCCCGAATAGTTTTCTAGGGCATAATAAACTTATCAATCAATCAATCAATCTCTTTCTCTCTCTTTAAGTTATATTAGGTTTTTGACTAATCGTGTTTTATTGTATTTTTAGTTCAAGTTTAACTTTTGTTATTCTATTTTAGCTAATTTATCATTTCTACTATATAATTTCATTTCATTTTTCTTATTCTTGTTATTTCATTTTATTAATCTTTCTTATTTTATTTGGATAATTTTATTGCTATGAGTCTAGACATGTCTTTTTTGCCCGGAAGTCTGCTGGGGATAAATAAATTCTATCAATCTATCTTTCTGTCTCTCCTTCTCTATCTTAGAAGAAACTCTTTTATGCTTCCATCTGTGCATTTTTGGCACCCCCTTTCGCTTGCAATTCGATCAACACCTAACCTTGAAATCTTAAAGTTCAGATATTTTTACTAGCGTCTCGTCGATACGCCAAAATCCATTTATTGAATGCATTTATTTTGTTTAATGCTCGTATTTATATTCTACCGGATTATTATTATTTTGTTTCTGTATGATATATTTTATTAGTTATTTCATATATATTCTATTTTTCTACATTATTATGTTACCTGTTTTATGTTTCATTTAAATGACTATACTTTGATGTATAGGCTTCGTTCTTCCTGTTGTGGTTAGAATTGTAATTTTTTCTTTGGTTCATTTGTTTTCCTGAATATTTTTGTTTTTATAATATTATTATAAAATACTATTTTTCTAACACTAGATATTTTAAATACTTTAGCTTCAAGGCTGCACCAAGGCATAAAATAAATACAAATCTATCAATTAATCAATCAAGAATGAAATTCCAAGAAAATCAATTTCTGAAAAATTCAATTTTCACATATGACCTACATGAAACCGATTGAAATTCGAGCAATTAATTCCCCCCATCCATTAATTCAAGACATCACTCCAGGTCTTTCCCCTCCTTCATTTTTCAACTTTCGGATTATCGTCAGTCGATACCACAAAAATTCAAATCCCCTCCCCTCGTTCGTCAAGAAACTCGCAATCTCTTTTTTTTTTTTCTTCGCGCGAAATTTTCGTAAACTCGGAAGTGCAAAAATGGCTTTTAGCGATGAAGTATCGAGTCTCCGTGTATCGTTCCTTCGACAAAAAAAAATTAAAAAAAACACGAAGTCCCCTACGCGTTTTGGCGTCGGGTGTAAGAGAGTATCGCGAATCGACGGCTTGAGAAAAAGAAGGAAGCAAAATTCAGAGGGACGCGCAACGATAGGAAAAGAGGGTGGGTTTTCGAGTTTGAGGAAAAACGAACGAAGGATGTAAGAAACCACGAGGAACTTCGGGAGAGGATATATATTTTCGCGCGATTCGGTAGCCATGGATTTCTTGACCTCGGTGTACCTCTCTGGCTGGTTGAACGATGCTCTTGCTACCTATCTCCCTTCATCTTAATCCTCATCTCTCTTTTCTCTCTCTCTCTTTCTCTTTCTCTTTCGCTGGCTATTTCTCTCTCTCTCTCTCTCTCTCTCTTTCTCTCTCTCTCTCTTTCTTTCTCTCTTTCTCTCTCTCTTTCTCTCTCTCTTTCTCTCTCTCTTTCTCTCTCTCTTTCTCTCTCTCTTTCTCTCTCTCTTTCTCTCTCTCTTTCTCTCTCTTTCTTTCTTTCTCTCTTTCTCTCTCTCTCTTTCTCTCTCTCTTTCGTTCTCTCTTTCTCTCTCTCTTTCTCTCTCTTTCTTTCTTTCTCTCTTTCTCTCTCTCTTTCTTTCTCTCTTTCTTTCTCTCTTTCTCTCTCTCTTTCTCTCTCTCTTTCTCTCTCTCTCTTCGCCTGGATTCCCGGGCGATTCCTGAGGGGCGTTCACGACGACCAACTCGTTTCTTCCCTTTATATACGTGTCCATACATCCCTTATTTCCCCGCAGTCTCGTGCACTGGGTTAGGACGCTTGAACCAATAAATATTGCGCCCTCCACTCTATCTGCTCTTTCCTCCTTCCCCTCGTCCCTTTCTCTTCGTCCTTAGCCGCGTATGTATGGTCTAGCGTCTTGTCCTACGTGAATTTGGAACGAGACCAGATCCTAGTATCTTCTATCTCTCTCTCTCTGTCTCTCTCCCTCTCTCTCTCTCTCTGTCTCTCTCTCACCGTCCCTCTTGGAAAAGCCATCTTTCCAAAACTCTCTGGACCGTCGCCCTCCTCGCTTGGTTTCGTTCGACAATGCCGTAGTGGTAATCCACTCCACTCCCGCAGCCCTTCTACACGATCCAGCCTCAAAAACCGCGGGTACATCGATTTACGTGAACGCGAACTTGATATGTGGATTTGCGCGTAGTACCAAGTGCGAGCCGTAATTCGCTCAACGCGACATCGGGCCCGCGTTACGTTTCATCGCCGTCTTCACTTTCCACTTCGGCATTTCCATGATCTTCCATTTTTTTTTTTTTTTTTTTTTTTTTTTTTTTTTTTTTTTTTTTTTTTTTTTTTTTTTTTTTTTTTTTTTTTTTTTTTTTTTTTTTTTTTTTTCGCGAGAATTTTCGTCATTATTTTATTTATACAGTTTATTCATCGTGTAGTATATTTATTCACTAATAAATCGTTAATTCATTAATTTGTCTTAATTAATGAACGGTCGATGCAACTTATTCTGGACAATTCATGTATAAAAGTTTCTTTTTGTTAACGTGAAATCGATATTTATATATGAATATATATTTATATATGTATCGAATTATTAAACAATTTAACTCACATTACCAAAAATTTTGTTCAAGTTTCACAATTGATAAATCGTTGGTTATTTCATCATTTTTAAATTATCAAATTACCGTTATTTAATACTTACGAAAGTATCCATGTTTTCTTCACAATTCATAAATGAGATTTTTTTTTTGCCAACGTTATCTAGGAAATCGATATATATATATACAACGGATCCGCCAACGGATCAGTTCTATATATTTGTATATTATTAATATATTCGTTTTCGAAATCGAATAACGCAATATTCATATTTGGCTGAACACGATGAATCACCAAAGACCGCGGAACTTCCTCGATTATTCACATTCCAGTCCAGAGAAAAGTTCCAGCCATTCGGCTGCGTTTTTAACGAGGAAAGCACGTTAAAAATCGGAACGTATCAACTCGTCCGTCATTAAAGAACTTTCGTCTAATGGGCTCATTAACTAGAAGTAATCTTGATCACCCTACGAGCTTTATCAGAATAATCGAAAGAAACGTAATTTTCTTATTTATCTCGATTTTTTTTTCCATTCAAGTCACCTTGAGCAAACAATTAACGTTTGTCTTTTTCGCTACGCGTTAAAATTCACTTAACGCACAATTCGATGACGCGATCGCTGCGCGTGACGTAATCGGTTTGGGTTTCGCAGTGGCAGGTAAAACAATTTTTATTATGCAGCATATAAACACTGGTGAAAGATTTCTATACAGGGTGGATCAATAATTATTGGCACCTTGGATATCTTCCAATCTATGAGATTCACAGAAATAATTGTTGAAATGAAATTGCACGGTACGAAAGAGACCATCCGATAGCGATAATATGTTTTTTTTTGCAGGTCGTGGTACTTCGGACATTTGAAGGTCAAGTCCATTTTTTATTCTGGATCGATATGTTTTTTTTTATGACCTTCAATGACCTTAAGTCGTAGGTCATTAAACTCGTTTTAACCTCTTCTATCATGATACAGACAAAAACATATCGATCCGTTTGGAAAAATGGAGTTGACCTTCAAGGGTCAGAAGTACTTCCACCTGCAAAAAAAAAATTATTATTGCTATCGAATGGCCTCTTTCGTACTGTGTAACGTCACTTCAGTAAATATTTTTGTGAACATTACAGTTTCGAAAATAACCAAGATGGTAACAGTCATTGATCCACCCTGTATATCCCGTGTTGTATGTAGGTTTATACGTCTCTGTTCGTGTTTCATACTGGCCTAGCTCATTACGAGTTTCGCTCTCTCGAGAATCCTTGAGAGTCCCAGCGAAGTATTTGTGGCACGAGGACGGTATTTATACGATGCTGATTCCCGTCAGTTTCCTACATTCGTATGTGCACCAAAGACGAGAACGTCGAGCGTGACGTGATCGCAGACGAATGACACACGCACTCGGTTTATCGTCATCCTGTTTCGACGTTCCAGTCGTGCGGCGAAAATAAGAGAAAAAAAAATAATAAGAGGAAAGAAAAAAAAATTGAAGATAAAAAACGTGACAAATTGCAAAGTGCCAATTTACTGCTTGCACTCTTGTTCTTCTTCCAGCTCTGGAAACCAATTTTATGGTTGAAATTCAATTTGCAATTTTTATTTTTAATGAATAATTATTTTTCTCGTTCTTTGAACAATTTCGAAATTGGCGATTCTCGATCTTAATTGCTAATTTTTTTTCTTTCCATTCATGAGATAATTAAATACGTTGAAACACATTCCCAAAAGTATTTGTTTTGAGTGAAAAAAAAATGCTGAAGTCGCCGTGCATTTTTTATTTTACTCGAAACAGTAGGATTTCTACGAGCAGGAGCCAAGGGTTGAAAAAAAGGATTCTGCTACAGAAGAGTGCACGGGATAAGTGCGACAAGGGAGGAAAGTGACGAGATGGCACAAGGTCTTGGACGATTGGGGGACCCCGTACAGGAAACGAGAGCACCCACGAACGATTAGATATCCGCGTATCTGAGTATACATTTCGAAACAGGGAAAACTTCGTAGTCAACACATCCGATGATGTTGAAGGTTGCTTCGTTCGAACGGAAAGAAAATTTCCATCAATTTTCTCGTGTTTTCTTATTTTCGTTACGATACAAAATATGTACATAAACAATATGAAAAATGTCTTCCTCAATCCGTGGTCATACTATCTAAAAATAACGCGGTTATCATACGGGCTTATCGGAATTACCCCAGCAATGTTTAAACATTTGCCACGTTGCCAGGATCGATTCGAACGACAAATAAAAATTCAGGATATTAGTTTAAACCTTGCCGAATAAGATTATCTTGGAAAATATTGGTAACTTACATTAATTCTAGATTAAAGTTACGCGTGGGGTCATTTGGACCCCAGTGACCACGGGGGGTTAATGCGTTCTTAAAAAACAAGTATTTGTAAAAATTGTGGAAATATATTGAAGCAAAAAGAAATGATTTTGATTTCAGTCCGAAGACACAAAGGATCTTCTCTAGTATTTTTATAATTTTATTTTATTAATAAAATATATACATACGAGTGAATTGGTTTTTTTTTTAAATAAACAATTGACTGTACGTACTAGTAAATAATTTAAGTAACATACGCGTTAACGTTTGATAATTTTTGAAATTATATAACAAGTATGTCCCTCTTAGTGAAAAAAAATTTTGGATTAATAAATCAATTTACAAAATTATAAAAAAAAAATATTTACACATATTACCAGAAAGAAAACGAGCAAAAAATTAATTTTTCTCGAACATCAAAGATCCAAAGGGTCGTATTAGGTACCCAAGACTCCATGCTTCGTTCTCCACCATTTTCATATTTATTTTTAGTTCAATAAAATATCCACTTTGAACACACCCGATAGATTTGAATTTCTTCAGTCAATGAACCATTCGCTTTTTCTACGCGATATTTTCTTTAACTACTAAATTATTTAACTCTCATATACGACGATGTTTTTTAATTTTCACAATTCATCAATAAAATTCTCTTAACGAACTATTGCACAAAAAATGTATAAATCTTTCGACAATAAATTTTAAAAACAAATATGGTTTTTATGGCATTTTAAAAAGCTCAGAATTTTACGGATCACTCTTGGATCTCGTGTTTATTTTTTCTTTTTTATCAATTATGAAAACGGAGAGCGAGACAGTTTTGAAAATTCCGGAATTTTACATTTTACAGAAATATCTGTATATTGGAGTAAATTTAATTTTTAACATATTCGAGTTAACATAATGTCCGATACGATGCTATTATGTGTGTGAAAACTGCCTCGTCTCTTTTCTCGCGATTATTATTACCGGCTTGAGGACGTCGGTGTAAAATGCCTTAATCCCGTATAATCCTATCGCACCGGTCCAGACGGCTGTGCGAGAAGCTCGACCAACCTCGTCTCCTACTTTTCGCATCCTCTTCCACCCCCCTGCGAACCAGCCTTCTTCTTTAAGCCTGTCAACTTCCGCCAAGCTCCCGTTCCATCGACGCTTCGCTTTGCATCCAGCGATAGCTGACTCTCGGTTACCAAAGACATTTTTTCGACGCTCTCGTGCACCCTCTTGGCAGAATTGTACCATTTTTAGTTATTTGGCATTTTTACCAGTTCAGGGTTTTCGAGAATTTAGTATTTTTTTATTGAATTCTCATTTTTTACTAATTCAGTATTTTAGCGGTTTACTGATTTTGACGATTTATTTTTTTTTAACAATCTAGCATTTTTGCCAATTAACCTTTCACGATAAATCAAATTTTTTGTATTAAATTATTTCAAATTGAATGACTAATCCGTTGGCCAAGCGGGCCTCCGTTTTTCTCGAATTATGATTTTTACTAATTTCATATTTTTACGAGTTTTTCTGTTTTCGGCGGCTTTCATCGTTCATCGTTATCAACCGTTTCTTGCCAATCAAATATTTCCATTTTTCAATTATTTCCACCAATTTCCCATTTTTCTCATTACTATAAGAAGTCCAAAATACCATATTTTCGCATTTTTTTTAGATGTGTCAATTTATCAATTTTAACCAGTTTTCATCTTCACTAATTACGCTTTTAATAATTCTATTCATCCGGCAATATTTATCATCCGACGATTTGAACCAACGTATTCTCCAGTTCCATTTCTTTTCACCATACCAATAATTTTATTCGATTTACCAAATTTATCAAAAAATCTTTCTTTTCAAAGTCTTTTTATTAGAAGAGCCAAACATTTGCCTGCTGTCTCAAGAAGACTCTTTTCTTTTCTCCGAAGCAATCGATTTTTGCCTTCAAATTCGACATGAGTCTACATTTTGAATCTGCGAATCCTTCAGGATCTTGCGATCCCGAATCGAGACGATTTCGAGGGTCCTACGAATTTTGTCACGAGTCAACCAAGTTTAAAAATACGGGTGGAAACATGCCTGTATGTATGTGTGACGAAACATGCATTTCATTCGCTCTTTTTTTTTCCGGTCTTTTTTGGACCTCTTGCTCTACGAAATTCTACGGATAAATAAATAGGCACACATATGTGCACATGTATCCACTTATCTGTGTAGTTTCCCGTAGAATTCGAGAAAAAAGATGAGGAGAAAGAGAACGAAAGCCAAAAGAGTACTTAACGTGGGTTTGGGCTATGGAAGTGTAAGAGAGTCTGCCGTATGTCCATGACGTGAACACGGATGAATATTCCCACGGAGTTGAGTGCACCCTGGAAGGGAAGAGAGAACGTTGGAAGAAAAGAAGCAGCGAGTGGGAGGTTGGGCTCGTAAAATATAAGAGCGAGAACAATTCGTTGTTTCGTAGTTCAAGCCGATGCCCTGTACTTCTCTTCCCTATAGGAGGAAAACAGCGCACACATGTATCAGGAGTATTCCGTTATTTCGAAGACCTTCGAGCTTATTTAAAACAAATGTGATGATGTTCGTTGAAAAGTGATTTTCTGATTTTTTTAACGTTTAGTCGATGCGCGGGGTTGAAATTCTCATCGTTGGAATGAAACCTATGTTGCATTGTTTTTTTTTTTTTTACATTTTTAGGGTTCCGTAATGCAAAAGGAAAAATTGAACTCTCATTTTGTTGTCCGTCCGTCTGTCTGACAAGACCCTTCATCTCGAGAAAAATCTGAAAACACTACATTTTTAAATAAATCTTTTAAAAATTGGGAAAAACCTGCGACACTGGATTCCTGAATTATTTATAATTTATACCTGCAAATTTGTACGCAACCCTGGGTGGGCGAGCCCGATTCGCACTTGCCCGGGTTTTTTTCATTTTCGTCAATGTACAAAATCACATTTTGTAGATTTGATTTCATGCAAATTTTTTTTCTTCGGACGTGCTGAAAAATCTGAGATAAAAACGAAATCGTTTTCGTTGGAGTACAACGAAGTTTCTTTTTATTTTGAATTTATGGAAGTAAAAAAATTATATTTTGTAGATAAATGAAAATGTTTGTTCGTTTAATTTTCCCAGCTTCAAATTGAACAAAAGGAATGATGAATATTTGTTTACGAAATTTGATACACAATTTTGTTAATGTCTACACAGACACATGTCAACATAATTTTCTAATAATCTAATTAATCAATAAGTTATGATGTCATTAAATAATTAGCTAATCATGATGTCCATAATTAATCAGTTGATTACGATGTAATTAATTGATCAATTACACAACAAAGCAATTTCTTTTTTTATTTCTAATCGCATCATTCCTTCCAAATAAATATATTTTCAAATCAGCCTCATGTTTTCGTCATCGCAGCATTCTAATCCCTCAAAGTTTTCGCAACTCAGAGATCGAGGCTTTCGATAAAATTCTAAGCCAAAACGTATCCTGACAATAAAATGCAACAAAGAAGAGTTATTGTCACAATACATGTATGTATATTTTCTTTTATGTACCGTTGGAGAGAAGAAGTATGAAACGAAATTCAACGTGGCACTCCTCGTAACATGTGGGCCCGTTGCAAGAAAAGGGCAAAGGGAGATAGAGCAAAAAAGAAGGAAGAAAGAAGCCTCCGGTTCCTTCACCATCTGAAGCCCACTCTTCACTCTTACTCCAAAATACACAAGGCTTCCTACGTTCCCTTCTGCATATCTGTCTCTCTGTATATGCAATACCACTTCATCGTCCTCTTTAACTTCACTCGAGCACTTTACTTTTCACTGGTAGGCAATTGTGCCCGAGAGAGAGGGAGAGAAAGAGAGATAGAGAAAGAGAGAAAGAGAGGGAGAGAGAGAGGCGAAGAGCGGCAAAGGGCTCGACGTTAATAGCCTCTAATCGATCCCTCGACTTTCTCCGCCTTGTAATACGTGCAGTTAAATCCAAAAAGGCCGCTATAGGGCTTGCCCTATAATTGTGTATCACGACGTCGAATAATACTCAGCGATAACGTCGAGAGAAAATTGTCCGCCCCCCCCCCTTCCCCTCTCGGAACCCGAAGGGTCTCCGATGAACAAAACATGCCTCGAAAATTCTCTCATAATTAATTAAGCTCCTCGACTCAACCCCGCCCTCGAACTTAAGCCCAAAGTCGAACGCTTAAGACTGGAGGAACTTTGGAAATCGAGTAAAAATTAAAAAAAAAAAAAAACAGAACTGAAACTAAACTGATGAAATGGAGCATGAAAAATGGAACGATAAATTCAATTGCTCGCACCGAGTATCTTTGACACGTGTAAATGTAGTGGGTTCCAAAATTTTTATTTCAGTTTTGTTATTTAGTTGAGCGTTAAAATACTCTTGTATTCTTTGTAAATGAATGTTTTTAATGTATACCCTTTGATTTTTTTAAATCACCTTTGAATATGCAAATATTTGCCTCCAAACAAAAAGTATGTCATCTTGAGCACAATTCCCTTATACATTATTATTCTATCAAGAACTATGACCTTGTATTTTCAAGATATCGTGTAATTTTTCAAAACCCTACGAATAATATTTTAATCCTGTCAAGATATGTGCGGCTCTGTTAATAAAAAGTTGTTATAGAATCCGCAAAAACAATAATAATTTAATTTTAAATATATAAAATTCCGAACAAATCGCGTGACGAAAATGACATTTCGAAATGTAAATAATTGAAGCAATTATAAAGAGAAGCTCCTGGAAAATATTCGAACGTGTGAATTCTCTCGAATGCACTCGATGTCGTTCCCCGATTGATTTCAAACAGAAGTACCATTGGAAAACGTATTTAAAAAAATCATACGATCGTCGATACGAAACGTGAGCGACGGAGGTCTTCGTGACTCATGAAAAATAATTAAATAGGGTCATTAATTAATTACTAAATTACCGAGGGGTTTTTATTTTTCAACGTCGATACCAGAGTCAAAACAACGAGTTGCCGGGCTTTAAAAACAGCCATATTTCATAGTAAGAAATTAAGAGGGTGGTCGAATGTCTTCATTTGATACTCTTATCCTCCTGTCCAAATCCAGTTCCCGATGCTTAATATTAATGACTCATTCTTCTTTCCTGCTATACTTTTCTCGCTCTCCTTTCTTTCCCTCATCCTTAAGACGTACCTATATACCTTATATACATACATACACGCAACGCAGGGTAAGAAAAGTCCGCCACAAATCCCGAGGGTGAGTTTATCCCCTTCATTCATTTCGCGGCACGCTGACGTACCGAAGTGGAATTGCGGTTTATCCCGGACGCGTGGAATAATTTCATATTCATGTAGATTTACACACATGTATACGCCCACGTACGCTAAACTTTTTTCCTCGTTTTCCTAAGAAAATCGATATTTCGGATTGTTGATAACGTTAAGGAGCTTCGCCACTGGACATTTCAAAAAATCCTTACGTTTCTTCAACGCAAATTAAATAGAAACCGAAAGAAGAGGAAAATATAGCGCAGGAATTTCAGATCGTAAATAAACTTTTGGTAATGACGATAAAACTTGTTGAATATTTTTCGACATTTCAGAGATGGTTTTTTTTAAGATTGATATACTTGTTTCGTGTAATAAAATTTTAGTCATTACGTATCTTGATTAGGTAGTTTTCATTATTTTATCACGATTTATTAACAATAAATTCAGTGTCATTGTTTTTTCTAAAAACATTTGGAAAAAAACACATTCGGTGTAATTATTCATCAATCTTCACCGACGTTTTTGTTGTTGAAGTGACTTATTCGTTAGTTATTAACAAGAATGATGTCTTTATTTCTTGAAAAATATAAAAAACATAATTCCGAGAAAAAGTGGTCCCCTATTTTCTGTTTCATGTTTATTACTACATATTCGTTCCATAATTTCCTTGTTTTGGTCAACAACGAATAAAAAAAAAAATATTTCATCACCTCCATTTACCAAAAATCAATCACTTCTGCGCTCTCTATTACATTATTTTTTATCCGTAAATTATTCTTCCCAAATCCATTAACTCTGGCGATCGCTTGCACGGAAATTCCATAAGGCACACCTGGGATTCGACCTTTCATTTAAGCGACTCGTTCCCTCCGAGGATTTCCCTCGTTGTATTTGATACTTCGATTTTCAATACGAAATTTTTCATTTACCGTGATCACCATTCGATTATTTTAAATTCTCGATACTTCCGGAAATTTTCGAGAAAATCCGGTATTTTTCATTTTCAGTGAAATATTTAAACATATCAAAAGACGAATTTATTTTAAGAAGAAAAGAAAATCAATCGTTGATTTTTTTTTATCAGTTACTACCGAATTCGATTTGCATGTTTGTCCTCCCCCCTTGCCTTTTCTCGACCTTTTCTGTCTCATCCTTTCTCTCTCGTTACTATTGGGCTCCGGATAAATCATGAATTCCGAGTTCCTCATTTTTCGACCTTATATAGATCTCGTATTCTCTCGTCTCCGTGCAACGAAACGTGAGGAGGGGGGGAGGTTAAAAAGAAGGGGTGGGTAGGGCCAAGAGGGAAGAATTCAGAGGAACGAGCCAGCCTCAGCGACGTACGCAAAACTGGAAGGAAAAAGGGGAGGGGTATAAGCAAAAATTCCTGAAGTACCGAGCTCGCGGGATAAGACGTTCCCGGGGGATTTTCAGTGGACGAGGGCGGCTGGCAAGGGATAGAAATAGGGGCGAGAGAGAGAATGGAAAAGCGTCCGATGAGAGGCCGTCGGGGTTCCGTTCCTTTATCTCGACTTGTCGTAAAAAAAGCAACCAAAAGAACAAAAAAAGGAAGCTAAACAAACAAGAAAAAAAAACGTAAAGGGCGAGGAAAAATAAAAATAAATGGCCAGGCGGAAGAGAACGAGTCGAAATACACAACTGGAAAGTTGCTTCGAGGATTAAGATACGAAACCGGATTTGAGAGGAAATCTTTGTGAAGAAATTAAACGGGCATGAAAAACGGAGGAAAAGAGTTGTACAAAAAAAAAAGGATGTACAAAATTGAAAAACGAGTTTCAACGATGCAAAAATTTTATCGCCGAGTTTGAAATTAACGAATCGTTGATTTACAAGTTCAAATTATTTGGTCTTTAGCCTTAGTTCATTTAATTATAAATAGACACGTAGAAATATTAATTTAACAGTAAGTTAATAATAAATTAATGCTTCCTTTCCATAATAGTAATAATAAATAATAATAAATTAATGGTATGGCCATCCTTTCAGCCTACCGTAGGTCCGACGCATACCCTTCGGACTCTCCATT
This sequence comes from Ophioninae sp. B BG-2022a, assembly GCA_030522765.1. Classification (NCBI taxonomy): domain Eukaryota; kingdom Metazoa; phylum Arthropoda; class Insecta; order Hymenoptera; family Ichneumonidae; species Ophioninae sp. B BG-2022a. The sequence continues at coordinate 17,070 of JAPYZJ010000989.1, forward strand.
TACTTAACCTGCTGTAGGTGCTCCGAATACTCTGCGGAGCCTCCATCCAACCAGTAGGTTGGAAACTCGTGCTGGAAACTCGTGCACCACCGAGCAAAATATTCGAATGCAATTCACAAAAAAAAAAAAGATATAGGTACAAAACAAATTTTTAAAACGACAAAGAGAAAGCTAGAAGACGAAATAGCCGTTAGTGAGAAGAACAGGAGGCAAGAGAATCGTACAAGGAGAAGCTGTTTTTTCCTAAGGAAGAAGGAAAGTGGTAGAAAACGAATTTCCGGGCTCTCGCGACGCGACATAAATTGCCTTTGGCAATTTTTCCCGTACATTAAGCTCTTCTGCGCCCCACCCCCCTCTTCACTTCTCCAGCTCGTTTCTCTTTGCCCCGTTCATTTTCTTCTCTCTCTCTCTTTTTCTGTCTATCTCTTCTTCTCTCTCTCTCTCTCTCTCTCTCTCCAACTCTCTGGAAACAACATACCTGCACTACACATTATTTCCGTTCAATCCCGCATTGTTTTTTTTTTATCCTGAAAAATAACAAAAATTTTTATCGTTGCCTTCCCACTCAATAAAAAAATCAAAAATTCGAGTAAATTAATAAATTGCAACAAATTCAATAAATTTCGGACGCAAATGTTGGATGAGGGTCACAACTTCGAGTGTCCACATACTTCACGTAACGAGGAGTATGGGGACACTGGGTTACTTCGAGGAAGGTTCTCGAAGCCAAACACCGAAATCACTCTTCCTTCGTATATCTTCGTGCACGAAAAAAAAAGACGTTAGATAGCCCCTCCGATTTAATGGAGAAAACGAATTTCTCGCAGCGTTTTTCTCGGGCTCCCTCCTCCGCGAGTATGTTTGCGATGTCTCGCGCAAATGGTTTCGCTTTTTTTCTTCTGCCCTCGCCCCTCTCTCTCCCACAACTTCCAATTATTACGATCTCTACGCGCTGGTATAAAGAAACTAGACTTTATACCCGCGCCCGCACCTTCGAAATTCGGTTGGTGCCAATATGGACAATTTTATTAATTTGATTATAAATTCAATTATTTAAATATTAAATGGAGAAAAAAATAAACATTAAAAAATCCTGTGCATAAAAATATTCGCGACTGTGGAAGACTCACCGTAATTCGATCAAGATTCATTTATTGTTGCCGATTTTCCGGTCTTACTCGTCGTAACAAGGTCGGTGGCTGCGAGTGATAGGAAGACTTAAAATCTTCATGAAAAATCGACCGTTAAATGAAACTGCATTGACAATATAAATGAGTAGCTGAATTGAAGTGAATCAATAGTTAAATGAAACGGTTGAATTACTAATTTGAATTTACAGTTGAAAAATTGAATTGATATTTAAATTGAATTTACAGTTAAATAAAAATGGCAATTGAATTGAAATTACATTTTAATTGAATTTATAGTTCGATTAGATTGGCAATTAAATCGAATTTACTTTATGGAATTGACGATTGAAAAATTGGGCATTTGACTAAGTTCACCGGGTTGGGAGAGGGGTTCATATTAATACCAGCTTTTTACGTATGTATTCACGCGATACATTTTTTTTTTCTTGGGGCGTTTCGCCTTTTTCCTCCTTCTCACCGACACTCTCCGATTCTGTTTCTTTTCTTCCCATAGGAGGCTGGGGGGGCCTCGGAATAACAACGTTCGCTTCATCCCTTCGGGGAGACTCCCTCCTAACCCCGGATGATTATATTAACATTCGCCCCGGGCAAGTTCAAGCCCCTTCTCTTAGTCTTCGCCGCTCCAGCTCTCTCTCTCTTCTTCTCTAAGTTCGCGTTCCGCTGTACGGCGCTTTGCTCCCTTGTGACGCGTACAGGGTGGCCCGAAACTTCCAAAATCAAAATGGACTCACGAACGAATCCCCAACCCAACCACCCTATTTTTCATTTTCCAAACAAACCATTAATTGCAAACATTTTCTTTTTCGTTCCTAGGAAAAGCATTATTTGGCGATAGATCTTTTCATTGTCAAGCAAAAATAATTCTGACAATAAAAAACATATATATCTTTTTCTTTTCGTTTTGACGAGAAAGGAAGAAAACATTTTTCAATAATTTTCCTCGTTCGAAACAACATCGTTCCTAATTTTTCAGTTTTTAAGAAAAAAAAAACGTTTTCCATTTCTATTCTTTTTCGTGAGACTTTTTTGACGTTACGTCAATAACAATACAAAGATACTCTATTTACAAAGGTGATTTCGGACGAGATTTTTTAACGTTCCTTTAATAATAATAATAACAGTAGCAGAATTATTCTTTTATGAAGATCAGTTTGAACTGAATCTTTTAATGTCACTTCAATAATAATAACAACATAATGCTCCATCGACAAAAATAATTTAGGATCAGATTTTTAAACGACACTTAAATAATAATAAAATATATTAACAATAAGAACAGAATGCATCTGTCATAAAAAAAATGTGGATTAATTTTTTTAACGTCACTTCCATAATAATAAAATAAAACAATAATAAGAACAGAATGCATCTGTCATAAAAAAATGTGGATTAATTTTTTTAACGTCACTTCCATAATAATAATAATATTAAGATAATTTTTTTCACGTGGGTGATTTCGGACGAGACTTTTTTTCGGGCATTAAATTTCGCGTCACCCTGTACTGGTAAACGTCTGTAGGTATACATCGCTCTCGGTTGGTACGGGTTGTCTGTTCCAGAGTACGAAGGATCGTACACGTACCTACGGGGCATTCCGAGTCGACTCGGCTGAATCTTCCCTGAGCTATTCTGGACCCAAATTTCTTTTTCCCTTCAAATCGTCCCAAAATATCGATTTCCAAAAAACTCCAGCGAACTTTTTATCATTCCTGTCCCGATAAACGTCTTCACGTTTATTTTTTCGCTTATTACCTCACGCGAAAATGTAAAAAAAAATGCAACTGGGAAAAAACGTTGTTTTAGTCTTGAAACAGCCTTTGGGTCGCTACATACGTATATACGTTAACGGCCAGCTTGACGAGCGCGAGTGGACGACCGGGCGGAGCGGGGGGAGGGCGAAGGCAAAAAAATATTTACCTCGCATACTCGACGCCATTGTACCTAACGGGAGAATTGCGTAATTTAGAATTTAGCGTGCTGAGTCGAATTCTATCGCGGAGGGTGGGGGGGGGGGGTGGATTGAAAAGATCGGGAGAAGGCGAAAATATGTGCCACTGCAATATCACATCGAGGCTATTTTTTACATATAAATTTGTGTACACGTATATACATTTTTTAACATTTTCAAAGGACACTACGAACTCTTCAGCTACGAATTTTTTTAAGTATGCCTCTGAATTTATTTCGAAAACAATCCTCGAGTTTTTGGATAATGATCGATGTCGAGGGAAGTGATGCATGTTACAAAATCACATTTTTTCATACGTAAATACGTATTCCCTACTCATTTCCGAAAGTACGTATTAATGCACGAACAATAGTGTATCGGTGAATCAATGAATTTATTACGTCGGATTATTCATAATAATTAATAACATTAATATTAATAATGATTAGGAGTAGTTAAAAATAATCAGAGTAATAACAATTGGAGGTGGTATATGCTTTCTAGTGTGAACCGAAGAAGCTTGTAATTATTATTTTAATTATAGTAATTAAAACAAAATAACAAGAATAATCATTACGGTATTTCATAACTATTATAATTATTATTACGATTTGTTGTTGTTATTATTAATTTCATTTATTGTAGAATTTAAATTTTTTACTATTGTTGAGTAGTCATATTGAATTTCAATATCAATCGAAATGAAAAGAAATGTAATTCATTTAGAAACTTTTGATAATTGAAGTCAATATTTAATATTAAAGTTAAATGTAAATAATAGTAATAATAACAATAATAATAACAATAACAACAGCAGTTGTTGTTCAGTTGTTTAATTAAACAACAATTTTGAATGAATTTTCGTTCAAAAAATAAAGAAAATTAATTACTATTATTATTGTGATTACACACAAGTACGCGTTGACCCAAAATTGCAACAGCGTCACGTGACAATTAGTCGAGATCGGAGCGTTGAGAATTAAGGGGATCAAATAGTCGCATCGAGGGATTCAGTGAACTGTGCTGAAACGAAATCCCTATTTATAAAGAAGAAAACAAATGTTCAATGGTTTTTATTGGATTTAGATTGTAGACCAAATTTCGTTTTATCTCTGAAATCGCCCTTTCGGCTTTTTCCTCCCCCCCCCCCCCCTCCCGCCATGCAATCCCATTCAAGATCATTCCCTCGGCTTTTTTTTAGCTCACTCGGGGACGAAATTTGCGAGACGGATACATCCGCAGCATCCTCGCTCCAGTTCCTCCCTGAGAAACGCGAATGAAAGGAGGGGGGAGGGGAAAAAGTGAGGGAAAGACTCGTCGTCGTCGCGGGAAAAACGAATTCGCACGTAGAAGGCGCAGTAACGAGAAAAAAAATGAAGAAAAAAAATGAAGAAAAAAAAATGAGGGGATCGCGATTCGGTGTCGCGAAAGCTGTGAGTTTGGCTGCGAGGGGAAAGGAAGTGGCGCGAGGGAGAGACGTTGATCCTGATGGATCGGCGATCGTTTGTCGTTCTTAACGCCGAGCGAGCTGGAGAGCGACGGCGCTTCCCTGACGCCCCCATCTACCCGAGGTTTTCTCTTCTTCGCGTTGATATTCAACGACTGATGCCGGAGAAATCACCCGATTAAGGCTCCCTTTTTTTCCTACGCTCAACACTAGCGATCGAATTTTTCGAAATTTTTGTTTTCGAAATTTTGGAAAAGCGCAGCCGCAGGAGTTTCATTTTTGGTGAAGGGGTGGTTTAAGGAATTCTTAGTTTACGATTAGACAAATTTAAGATATTTAAAGCTACTTGATCAGTTGATTTTAAAAGGTGGGGGTATTGTTGAATATTTGTGAAAGGATCATTTTTGGTTGAATAATAATGTATGAATTGTTTTGGAATTTTTCATTTAATAATTTAGTAGTTTTTAATGAATTTAAAATTGGAGCTTATGGGAAATTAGATATTGCAGACGTTTACGTTTCCAAAACAAATGGGTATACATCGTAAACAATTCTGAAAATGTTGAATCATCAAAATTTACGATCGCACGATGATTGGGATTTATTTTATGAGCAATCATTGGAAAACTCACTCATCCTTTAAATTTCGATATTTTTCAAATATCGAAAAATAGATCGATTTTTAATAATTTTTCTTTACGAAACTATTGGATCGAATAAATGAAAATTTTATTTTCTATCAATACACAGCCGTGCCAAATTTGAGATTTATTTAAATCTAAAAAATTCTCAGTTTTTTAAATCCCAATTTTTCGTGCACGGAAGATTTACCGGAAATGAAATTTACCAATTTGGAGGGGTTAAAAAAGTCCTATTTTCAAAATTCATTTTTTTTTATCATCAAACGAAAAGAAAAAAAATCCATTTCCAAGCATAGTCAAAAGTGGAATTTCTGAAAAATCAGGAGTGCGAGTGCTTTTCTCCCGTGCTTAAGAGGGACGAGTAAACAAGATTGAAAGTTTGAAAACGAAAGTGGAATCGGAGGCTAAATTCTTCTCCTCTCGTGCTGTGTTCCGTGCTCCGTTTTAAAGCTTCCAGCTCCGGATATAATTCTCCCTCATCAATTAGGATTTTCCACGAGATTCGCTTGTGAAACACGGCTAACTCTCACGCGAGAAGAGAAATTAGCCCGCAGCTTTGGTCGACGAACAGGGGGTTGGAGGGAGAAGCCCGTGGATCCGGAGGAGAAGAGGGTTGTTAGGGTATACCCCAACGTACGGAGAGGAAACATTTTCCACGGAAGGTATTGTCCGTTTTGTCGAGGGTCGATGCGAATAAACCTCTCGACTTTTCATTTTCTCCGGTTAATACGATTATCGGGTACAATGTTTCATGTGGGTCTCAATTTCATTGAGCTTACCAGAATTTGCGCAATTAACAATCAATTTAAACAAAAGTCAATTCAAATAAATAAAAAATGAAAAATTGATTTTTTTTTCTAATACATTAAAATGTATTTATGATACCATTAAATCCGTCGTGTTCAACTGGTTGATAAAAATTTATTTCATTTGCTTCATTTATTTGACTTTTCCTTACTGTATCTTATTTATTTGTTTTATCTTGACTTAATGTTGTGAACTTGTCATTTTATTTGCATTTTCGTTAAATTTTTAGTGCAGCCACCGTATGGATGAACACGTGGGACTTTTTATTTTTCATCTTAATATGAAATACTTTTTTTAATTATAATATTATAGTCGAAACAACTGAAATCCAAGAAGTCTGCTGAAATCTTAATTCCCATAGAATACAAATGACTGAAATATCATATAAATCGATAACATAATACCAAACATCTTTCCCATATCGAATCCAACATGCAATATAAACGTATGCAAGCCTTAGAATAAAAACAGTAATTCAACACTATCAACATCACATCCCAAAAATATTCCCTCGTCGAATTTACATTTCCGCAATCCCTTTTCACTCTTTAACAAACAAAAAAACGCAAAAAGAGTTTCAACGAACTCGAATACAAAATAAATAAAATACCAAAACATTATTTTTCCCTACATTAAAAATACGCAAGTAACCAAAGACGACTCTTTGTTTACTTGAGTATTTTTACTTTGTTTACTCGAACTCTACAAACAAAGGTAACCCAAGCAAACCCAAACAAACTCTAATGTCATTTTCCCGTATCTCTTTCGGAATGATCGAGACCACAAAATAAAAAACAAGAATCAAATAGTTACCAACGTTGGAGCTAGTTGACCCCGATGAAACTAGAGTGGAAATATTCGGGTGGATCGACAGCTCGACGTCTGGCCGGGTTTTGCGAAAATTCACCGTGGCGTTTGGTGCTCTTTCGCGCATGAACCGGAGCTACCACCCATCAGCCTCTCTTCGTGGCGTTAAAAGCCAAACAGCCGAGTAAGAAGCATCCGCTTTCGGGGCAGAGATCCGGCACGTTAACGTGTGCTTTTCTTTGTATGTGCGTAAAGCGTTCAGAGAAAGATCACCCCACCCGTCCGTGGTCGGTTTCTCTTCGTCTCGCTTCACCGCAATGAAAGTGGGAAGTTACCCCCCCCCTCCCAACCGACCCTTCGAAGTACAAAGAGGGCTCGAGAAAAGGGCCTTCTACGAGGGTGACTGGGACAGACAGTTGAGCAAAGAGGAGGGATGGAGACGAAGAGATGGGTCGAGTGATATAATGGCATAGAGCAAAGAGAGGTTAAGGCACAGCTATACCGTTGTTGGTGTTGGTTCGTTGGTTTTCGTGTACGCCTCGAGAAAATGGGTTGAGACGCTCTTCGGGGATAAACAGAGGTGGGCTAAACCCACGAGAGTGCCGAGGGAGTGACTTCCCCGGGTTCTCACTAATTCGTAACAGCACTGGGGCCTCCTTTATCCACGTGCTCTCGAAAACCACCAGTGTGTGTGTATACAAATGACGGTCATCGTCAGACTAGCAGCTCCGTTTGAATTCTACCGAAAATAATCTTGGTAATTTTTGAAACTTGCTGATTTTTCCTTTTTACTATTATGAGTGAGGATCGATTGGTTGGCTTTTTGAAAATGTACGTTTGACTCTCGTTCTCGGTGAGAAATTTTCTTTCGAGTATACGGAATTTTTTAGGCGAGGATAGAAAAGACAAAATTTTTGCGAAATTTCCAGGCTTTCGAATAAAGTCTAGGAAAGTTTTGATAAAATATTGAAATAACTAATGTAGTTATTTATGAAAAATCATGAAATTAGTAATAAATAACTAAAATAACTAAAGATTCGAGTCAGTAATTATCAAAAACTTTTAAAATATTCATGTATCATTGTTTCATCGAGAATTATAATTCCTTAATTTTCCAAGAATTTTCGCGCTATTGTTAATATCTGTTCAGTAACACCTTATTCCTAACAGTTTTCCCTCGATGCGCATTTTTCGGCAGAATTTCATCGAATTCGAACGATGTTTCGTTGATTACTTAATAATTCATTTTTACGCTCAGGATTCGTCTTTTTTCGTTTTTATCAGTCCATACGTTTTATTCCGGTACTGATATTACACGATACATAAGATATATTCCCCAAGTTAATTAATAAATTGTAGTCTTTATTTCAATGTTTACTCGTTATGCACCGAGAGATAGAAAAGAGAGAGAGAGAGACTCGTTTCGCAGTCGTTTCTTTTTTCCTTTATTTTTCGTCTGGTTTTTTTTCTGTTCTTCTGACGGAGTCGTTTTCCGGCGCGTTGCGTCCAGGAGAGTTGTAAACGCCGGGAAATAGTAGGTAAATTCATGCGATACCAAGCTCGCGCACACAAACACGCATCCCCTTCATTATCCGCCAACGAGAGAGTGGTACAAGACTTTTATCGCGAAGAAACATTTACCGCCTGCAGAGGTCGCTCCCCGCGGCCAGAAATTTGCATACAAACGCGATCACCGCACTCTCTCCGTTTCCCTTTTTCCTCCCACTCGACTTCCCGTTGCTCTTTTTTTCTGCTTTCCTTTTTTTCTGCACCCCTTCGCCCCCCCCCCCCCCAGTCCTTCCCTCTTTTCCTTTTTTCTTCCTCGTCAGGAAAAACTTCTCGCGAGATCCTTTTCCTCTTGTTTTTTCCGCTTAAGGGTCTTCACTCTGACGATACGAGAAACCAAGCCGAAGCTTAGAGAGGGGAAGGGGTTCAAAGCTCGGAAAAATCAAACGAAACTCGAAAGCTTTTTTCCGCTCTTCGATCTTGTGTGTTTCAGGACCCATGCCAGAGTGCAATATCCAAACGGATGGAGAACGTTTCGATAGACGCCACTTCGTACCAAAAGCCTGTTGATAGCCTAAACCAAACTGTGATGACCCAAAAACGGGGGTTTTTAGAAAGTTAATAAAATTCATTCATTATTAGAACAAATTAATTAGAGGGAATTCATTATTAGAGGAAAGTTATTTAGAAAGATGAAAAGTGAATTAGAACGTTTGGTGAAGAATCATTTGAACATTAGATGAGTCGCCTGACAAGCTTATCATTAATAAATAATAGTAATTGAAACAGTCATGAACTGAAAATCTTTGCTACCTGCTTGATAGGAAAAACAGATTGGCGTTTTTTTTTTTAATGAATAATATTATTTCTTAGCATGTATATTACGTTAATGAAAAAAGCTTGGTGACGTCTTATCTGGCTGAGCTTTTTTCGTTGACGTGTTCCAATTGTTGAAAAGTAGTTCAATATTGTTTGTATTGATCAAGCAAAAATGTGAGTGAACTGTACTTGACTTTTACCACCTGGTTGATCTAAAACAACGTTTTCGTTGTTTGCTCTTAAAATCGTAAATGTTAGTTAACATTTGACAAAGCTTTTTCGTTTACGCGTTCGAGTAAGAAAGGCCGGACAATTTTTGTGTTTTTCGAGTAGTAATTACATCATTATTGTAATTATAAGGAATAACAAGGAATAGTAAACTTCAAGATTAAATCACATTCGATAAGCGTAACGAAATTTAACCCAACTTGTTTATTAGGAGTTGAAAAATATTGTACACTGTTTTGAAAAATAATTTCGAAGAAATCCCATTGGAAGCTTAACCAGCAGACTGCTCATCATTAATTAACCGATAATCCGAGTTCCCTGTATTTTTGAACATTTTTACGGTAGCTCAGTTCCATAAAGATCAAAACGCACTCTGACGCAACGAAAAATTGGACTTGATCCGAAACAACATTATTTCGCGTTGAATTTTCTTTTCAAACAACAAATGACAACTCGGCAAGAAGTATCGACGGGTTATTTTGTCGAAAGGTATTCAAGATTATTATGAAATCCGTGAGAGATAACTCGGAGTACCAAGGGAGTGCGCAAAGTGTCGCACATTGCGGATATAACCGGAAGTATGTTGGTTATGCAGAGCGACGTGGTCATTTGTAACGCTGATCTCTCCAGCTTTGCCGCATCCCTGAAGGGCTTTTCATCTCTCCATCTCCGATCCTCACCCTCCCGTTTCTGCCCTCCGTTTTCTATCTCATTTCTATGCGGACCCCCAGCGGACAACCGGAAGAGCGTAGTTCGTGCACAGGGCTGGACAAACCAAACGACGTAACTCCGAAATCTCCAATTCCTTCGGTTCCAACTCTTTCGTAGAAGCCCGGGTTGATGACTTGGTCAATTCAATTACTCCTCCCTTGCTTTATTCCCTTTTGAGGTGATTCTTTCTTAACACGTCACTTGCACGGAGTTTGAAAATGAACATTTTAGGCGCGAACAATTTTCGGCTTTCATGGCTTGTGGTCGACTTTCGGTAGGAGCTTCAAGGACGAGGTTTTCCCGGGAGCCCAACCACAGCATCATCAGCTAATTTACCACCAGACTTTTCATCCCTTCGTCCATCCCACGCGAGGGAAAAGGTTTCTTTGAAGACCGTTCGCTCCCCGGACCACCCTGTCAAACTACAGTCCCTACAATTATTCCTACGTGGATCCTGATGTCTCGAAAGCTAACGGTGTATGAATTTGGTTACCACACTCCACCCAGGGTTCTTGCAATCGCAACCTGAATCCTGATGTCTTTAAAGTCAACATTGGATGGATTTCCACCGCTGTGCCAGCGGTTGACGACACATACGGAAGGTGACGTATCGCCCACCGGTGATCCCGCAAAAATCCTTTTCCCTCACGACGTGACTTGCCCCGTTAACGGACTACGTTAGCTAAAGGTAGCGGTTACCCGGGGCTTTCGATCCGCGTCTTTTTCTCCCTACCTTCCTACCGAACGGTAGGAAAAAAAGACGCGAGGGATGAGAGGAAAACCGAAAAGAAGATCACGGTAGAAGAGAGGGTCCCTTAGCTTGAAAATCTCCGCGCTGAGGGGAAGAAAAAGGAAAACCTGATTAACTCATCATAGTCTTCGAGATACCTTCGTTGTCAGTCCCGATGCGAAACGACGATTTCGCGTGGATCTACTTTTTTAAAAATTGACATTTCGCGTGGGGGCCAAAAGGGCGACGGGGGAGAGTAAATTGTTGGGAACGTTGGCTACGAGGGCTGATGGGATGATGTTGCAAGTTGCTTTACCCCGTTGGAAATTTCTCACTCGCGCGTTCTCTCAGGCAATGCAGAACGATATACGCAGAGAGAGAGAGAGAGATAGAGGCAGGGAGTTGGCGCGAGCAGGTCCCCAAAGGCGTGCACGTTAAACCTTGGTGGACTATTACGATAATCCTGTTGGATCCACGGAGAATCGGTAAGATAGTATGGGGGTGACGGGGTCCAAAGGACAGAGAAAGAGATAGGGGCCCGGAGAGAGCTTCGAATCTCCCGTGAGTGTAGACATGAGAACCAAGCCGTACCGAACGTACGTGTAGAGAAGGAAGATACAAGATGATGCGGGGCTAGGGTAGGTATTAACTCTAGGGGATGAGCCCAGGTTAGAACGTAGATTGATCGTGATCCCAATATTTCTCTCTACGACTTATCCTATAGTTATAGATGCGTGAGCCAACTCTCTGCTGGATACATTCTCCGGTACACGACCAGCTGGGATAGAAGGCAAACTATTACGGGCGCTCTGTGTACTGAAGGGTATAGAGAAAAAGAGAACGAAAAAGGGAGCTGAAGAGGAAGAGAGAAAGAGGGCAAATGAATCTGCAAAATCCACATCCGGTAAAGCTGAACAATTAAAATCTTCATCCTTGAAAAATAAACCGAAATACTCGGAAGAGATTGACGGTCACCGATAGCCATCAAGATTGAACCAACCGTTTCAATGCCCACTCGTATAATCTTCGATCGTCTACTAATCAGACTTGAAAATCAGACAAAACGTGCACCTTTCTTTCGTCGCAAGTTCCAATTCCAAACTTCGTTTTTACCGTACAAAATGAAATCAGGATAAAAGAGTTCCACGTTTGATGACCACCGGATTACTTGGTCATCAAAGGCTCGATGATCAACTCGAAGATTAGTTGGTCATGAAAAACTTGAAAACTGGATTACAAGTGCACCCCTTTTTTCATCAAAGTTCCAGTCAAATGCTTCCTTTCCATCAAAGAAATAAAAATTGCGAAGGTTCGTTTCCTTCAAAGAAATAAAAATGCGATGATTCGTAAATCATGAAAAACTCGGATGATCAATCAGGATTTAAAACTGAATAACAAGTGCACCTTTTTTTTTTCATCAAAGTTCCAATTCGCAGTTTCGTTTTCATGAAAGGAAAAAAAAAGTGGAGCGTAGGGGTGGAAAGCACCCTTCGCGAATGTAAAGCACACACACACACACAGTCGAATACACCGCGGGTCGTTCACCTCATCCTTTATTTTTTCTTTCAAGGTAACGGGACCGTATGACACGCGGGCAATTTGGGGTTTGAGATACGAGCCCTCCCTCCCTCGTCTCGCCGCCAAAACCTCACTTCACCTCCCTGGCCCAAACGTCAACGAGAGGAAAGAGGAAAGAAAATGTGACGAGACTGTCTTGCCATAACAAAACTCATCTCGTGTGTATATTCTTTTACGCTCTTGCTCCTTCTCTCGTTCAACGATTTTCAACCCTCTCGGGTTACGTTCGCTGGCCGTCTTCGTCGTCAGGCTCACGACCGAAAAACTCCCACGTTCCGGAATATTTTCGTATTACGGCGTATCTACGTTTTTTTTTTGTTGCTTTTTTCGTTCTTTTTTTTCTACTTTTTTCGTTGCTGTTCTTTTCATTCCGGTTTCTTAACGTGGGATAGAAAGAGAAAGAAAACGTGCGTCCCTCGTAACTCACGGTTGTGATGCCTATGTGTGTGTGTGTGTTTGGGTGGGTGTGGGATCGGATGAACATAAAAAGGAGGCCGGAGGTCGAATCCACGATCCCTGCTCGGATTATCCCGTAATAGGCGGTCGACGGGACGACATTGCCATCCTGATTCCTCTCTCCCTCTCGATCTCTCTCTCTCTCTCTCGTACCAGCCACAATACACCAATACACGGGAAATTTTGAACGACGTTGCTACACGTGTTCCAATCGAAAATAGCGAACATCGGAGTCGACCGATCCAACCTACGCAGACGTTGCCCCTCTCGACTTTACCCCTCCCCCTTTTCGTCTTTCGTATTCTCGACGTTCCTCTTCAACGTTCTCATAAAAAAAAATCCCGACCATCATTTACATCTTATCAGTCGAGGGAGCAACCTACCCTCAGTGGAACTATCCTGTCATTTTTCGAAAATGATTTCAACATTTGTTTGGGTTCGTTTCATTTTGTTTTCTATCTTCGGATTTTTCATTTCGGTGCTGTGGATATTAGGTAATTGTTTATAGCAAGGATTGATGAGGAAGGAAGTTGATGAGGGTAAAAGCGAACGATGGACGAAGCGATAATGCGATGGATAGAAACGTATGGATGGTGTCCATTTTGATCAGGATTATGGAATTTAATAGAATTTGTGGGATGAGGATAAACCGGAGGCTCCACGGGATGTGTCGGTTCATCTCGTTTATTTGGCACATCTGGTCGAATGGGCTTTTGAACGAATCGTTCATTTGGGTGACGTTGGTGTTGTCTTTTCGTGAATATAGTTCAATTGGAAATTATTGACACATCTGATGTAACTCGATGACGTTGATCTTATCATTATTCGGCCAAATTATTTGGCGACTTTCACCTGCAGACATTTATCCGATAATGAACAATGTTGAGAAGTTAAACTAGAAAGATTTATCTGGAAATCATTCATGATTCAAAAATTATTCTCTCATAAATTCCTCTAGATGAGTTGCTCTAGATATATTTTTTTAGATGTATTCCTTCGGACGATTTTCTCTAGGTTAATTTCTCTAGACGAATTTCTCTAGATTAATTTCTTCAGGTACACTTCACCTGACTAATTTCTTCACAAAATAATAATAATAATAATAATAATTGCTTTCAGGGATGAAAGCAATGCAACTAATTAAGACCTCACCAAGATCTATTTGTAACCAGTTTATGAGAATATTCTACTTGACAGCTGTCCGTAGAATATTCATAGGAACCGGCTAAAGCCGAGAATTGTGAAAGCAGTGTGAACATAATAATAATAATCGTCACATAATAAAAGACTGTCATGGCAGCTTAATATACCATGGAAGTTAAATCTGCCATGGTACATTAAGCTGCCATGACAGGCTTCAATCGATCCCTTTACGACCACTTTTTCTCGTATACGTAATTTGTCTGACAAATGCTCTAATGAAGATAGACCCCCCCCCCCTCCCCCACAGACAGAGTTCCAATCTTAACGGGTATACGTAATCATGAAAATAGCTACGAACAGATAGAGAATAAACGGTGGTCTTTGAACTCCGTTGCGGTTACAAAATCGGTCCTGGAAACGTGACGAAGACGGAAACTGAAAAGATACAGGAGCATTCGGGTCTGAGCTCGGTATATTGATTTCCCATTACGTCGTGGCTCATAGTTTCCGTGTGTGTCACGATGCGGGAGAAAAGGCATTCAATTGATCCCCCATGTAGCGGGGAACGAACATTTGCCACCGGCACGTTTCTTCCCGTTGGGCTTGTCAGCGGAACCCACACGAAGGGGATTCCACACGTACGTTCGTTTTGACCCAAAGACACCCGGATGAGGATGAGTGAACTCTCAAAAAAGATGCCACTTGCGGCGATTTTCCGAAACATCGAAACGATTTAGCAGCCTAATGCTTCGTCCCATCCCTATTCTACTGCTCTCGATTCTGCTTGATTTCCCCTTTCCCCTTTTTGTCACGAGGGAGAGCTAGAAGATGATCATCGTCGAGGGCTTACACGATGGATTTTGCTTACGGAAGATAAGGGTCGATACGAAAAGTCTCGACCACCCCCATTCTCGTTCCCATTGAAGCTAGGCACCGGAAAATCAAAGTTGTTTTTTTTTCCTCTCCACTTTAAGGTTTTACTGGATAGACCGTCGGCTAAAAGTTCGTCGAAAATGGGGGATCGTGGATTTTCAAGATTAGGTTACGTCATACATGATTACCCTTACTTATTGATAATTTAATAACAAATTTACATTGCGAAATATTAATTTTACATTTTGAATAATAGTTGAAGGTAAATTGGACAATATTGGCGGAGGCTTTGCTGAGGTTTTGACAGTGATCGTTTTTTATCAATTAAGTTGATTAATAAGTTCGCATCATCTTGTTATTATCAATAATTACTAAAAAACTCAGTATATATTGAGATTTCCAATTATTGCTGATGGATTCTTCGTCGAAATATTAAAAATTTGTTGTTAAATGTATACTTGTTTGAAACTTGGCGCAATCATTGTTCGATCATAAACTTTGGTGATTTGAATTTTTTGAAAAATTTGCGGGTATTCAGTTCCATTGGGTTTTCAACCCCTAACGTCTGCAGTAATAATGACTGTATTATTATTTTATTGGAAGTTATAGTTTCTCAAATTTTCAAGAATTTTGTCGATTTTTTAATATCCATTCGGTAACACTTTAGAGATATCAATATTTTGAAAATTTAATCGATGATCTGATGCAAGGTCACGTGTAAATTCCTCCCGTATCGTTTTCGGACTTTTGATAACGAGGTCGCAGATTCGATTCTGTAATTGGATAATTAGGACTTTGCCATTACTGGGCTATTATTGGATGATTGTTTCATTCATCTTGCGATGACGAAGCGAAAAAAAGAATTCTTTTATTTCGAAGGGAATTGAAGAAGGGACTAGGGGAGCAAGAAGTCAACGCGCGATATGACGCAAGTTCTTATCGCTCACCAGAGGATATGTGGTCTTTATCGGAACGGAAAGCGTCAGAAGCCTCAAAGATTCGAACCGCCGAATGAGTTTCTAGTCACGCTTGCTTGAAAATGAGGAGAAAAAAATGTCCGTAGGATCTTTCAGTTGTACGTGGACATTGTTAGACAATATGCGGAAACGCTGATAAAACTTACGAACTGACGGTTTGTTTTTCGCGGTTTCCCGCAAATTGTCGTAAAATTGAAGGAATAGAATGAACAAATGACAGAGCTAAACGAGAGAAGAAACAGTCGAGTTTATTTTCTTCAGTCTCGAAAGTGAATTTGCGTTATTACGGATGACGTACATGGGGTGACGAATTCCTTCAAACAGTGATTCAACTTATTCCCTGAAAGCGATTATTCCAGAGTTCATTCGAATCAAATTCCAGTCCATCAATTAAGAGTATGAAATTTTAAAATTTTTTATTCATGTCACGAAAAACAAATCGTTAATAAAAATGCTCGACTCCAAATATTCAACGAATACTTTTGCAAAGAAAACCAGAAGAATGTTGAAATAAAAATAATGGTGTCGTAGAAAAAAAATGATTTATTGAGACATTAAAAAAATTGTTTATATCGCCTATACATTAAAAAAAATTATTAATTTCTCAGCTTTCCAGTGTAGAGGAATATATTTTTTTTAATTATTCGTCTTCGATGACAACCTCAAAAATTCGAAAAAAATCGTAGCTTCGTAAAAAAATTCTGAATACTGAAAATTCAATTTAAAAATGTGAATTTAAAAAAATCCTGAAAAATATCTTAATCTTCTAAAAAATTTTGAAAACTCGTAGCGTCTTATAACTACTCAATTTTGATCTGTGCTTAGGGTTTTGTTTGATTGAAAGGACCTCTAGAATGATCACTTTCACGGAGTAGCTCGGATAAACATTCACCCTGTATATATATTTATCATCGAATCTGGTGAGAATGTGCGGATTAAAGGTCGAGTCTGAGTAAGTATTAAAGGACGTGGCAAAAAGAAAAAAGGGAAAAACAGGGTTTCGGGAGGGGAGGGGGGAGTCGAGTTAAGAGCAGCCGGTGGGACACTTCTCTCTCTCTCTCTCTCTCTCTCTTGCCATGTTTCGCCTCGCCTAACATTCCCATCGTAGTCCCTTTTTTTCTCAGCCTTACGCGTGTGGGCCCAAAATTCTATGTCTCTCATTCCTCACCCTCCTTCCTGCGCCACTCTCTCGTTATCTTACTCGCTCTATCTCTCTCTCTCGGAGTATGAGACGGGTTTGGCAAAGCATTCCAAGAGACGCGCTCGAGGGCGTAAGAAGCATCTTTTACCCCCCCCCCCCCTTTCGCCTCAGTCGGTTCCCTAACCCTTCCCACCACCCGCTCTACATCGCTATGTCTCTGCGCTTCGGATGCTGTGGTTGCGGCGTGTTATTTCCTAAGCCGTACACTTGCACAGGCTGTTACAAAAAAAAATGATGATGTTTTATCGTGATGTGCTAGAGCAAAATGCTCAACGGATTTGAATTGATCATTCCAAAAAACATAAAAAATGTGAGGCTTTGGTGGGGTTTGTGGTCCTGTATAATCAGCATTGGGTGATAGAACACGGCATCACGGCTATTTTTGAGTCAGCCTGTACATGCAGTGACTGGCTAGCAAAGGGTCATAAATACAATCATTTGGCTCGTACAATCGCACGAGTTACGCCTTTATGGTCACTGAAGCCGCAGGAGACAAGAGAGGATGGTTGGCACCACGAAGAGATTCGAGTGTTTGGTGTAGGAAAGAGATGACGAGCGTACGGAACACGGGAATGGAACGAACACTCGGTGTGTTTGTACGCCAAAGCCGCAAAATGTTGTCGTAGGCCACACGAACAATAATACGTGGCAAACTAATACGTAGCATTTCTGCATCTAACACAAAACTCGCATAAACACTCTCTTTCTCTCTCCCTCGTGGTATTCGAGCGCCGGAAACGACGCACCTGCTCTTCGCTTTCCAACCAACCAATTGATTGTTCCTTTACCACGAATAGGCCCAAACAGAAAAATCAATAACTTGGAACACACAGAAAAGCCATAACTTGGCTCAAAGAAGGGAAGGAACGAAAACTTCGCGATCACCGAATGATTCCTCATCGAATGGGAGTCCAATTCGACTTTACAATAAATAAAAAGTACCGTTAAACAGAAATCACTCAGGACGTAACCGATAGCTATTTCTACTGATCTTCCATCAACCACCAAAATGGACATCCTCTCTCCTTTTCAAAAAACAAATTGATTCTTCCTCCAACAGGAATGAGCCCGAACAGAAAAATCAATATTCTGATGTCAATAAGAACAGAACGGAAACTTGGCGATCACTGAATGATTTCTCATCGAATGGGAATCCAATTCGATTGAGCAATGAATACTACCTTTTGTCCGTTTTCACACAGGACGTCAACTTATATCGTCATAGCTCTTTTTCTCGGTCACCCATCAGCTAATGAACAAACAACAACCAATCACCAGGTCTTTCCTGTCGTCGATTCAGTCCTGGAGGGTTCGATTTAAATTCGTGGCTGAAGGGACGCGTGCACAGTTCTCTTAAAATCGAGCCCGGTAGTTGAGAGCGCATAAACCGAGCCGTTATTAACGCCTATCCTCTCCACTCTCTTTCACTCTGGTCTTCCACCTTTGGATAATCATTTGCCGTTGGAATAATGAAGTTTGAATATAATTTTGATAATATCGTTCGGCGCTCAACCGAGAATTATTACGCGTTACGAAGAGAGAGAGAGAGAGAGGAAAGGGGAGGAAGAGAAGAAACGAAGAGGAAGAGAGGGAGGTATGGTGGCTCGTGGATGCTGGAGAATGTCTGAGCTACAGGATTATATTATCGCGTATGTGTACCGCTCCCTAGCTTCCACGAGAGGATAAGAGTGTCTGTGTATGAGGGAGAACAAAATCTCTCTTATCCCCTCGTGGCTTTGAGTATTAATAAACGACGAAGTAGTTATAACCAAAGTTGCCGCACCCAATGTTGCATTATAAGTTGCGGTTTCACGCTCAATTTTCAAACTTTCCGTACGACAAAGTGCAGCGCGCTCCAAGTTCCTGGCCTTCCTCGAAAACTCCTCCGGGGACTCGCTCACCTGGACAAAAGTCTAAGCGAACACCTTCGAATGTATTTTAACACGAGTTCATACGACCACCAAGAAAAATTTAACTAGTTTTACTTCTCTGATTCGAAAACCAAGCTTTTCTTTCGGAAGAGTTTCTTCAGCAAGAAAGCCGAAATTCGACTCGATCGGGGTTTAAACTTTGAACGAAACTGAACTTTGAACGAATCGTTCTACTTATTCGATAAGAAATCATTTTGTTGTAATTATGTGGAATAATTTTTTTTTTTTTGCTACCAACGTCTCCCTTCTGTCACCATCAGTGAATTTTAGCCGGGAGAGACTGAGTTTTTATTATTCCCATAAGTTATGCGGTTTTGAGGTTTGAGGGAACGACGAAATAGGGAATTTTTTAAAGCTTTTTGGCGCCTTAATTAGTGATGAAGAGTGGTGATATTTATAAAATACCTAAGCATTTCACAATGTAATACTGATGTAAAATCGCAAGTACCAACCCCCCCTTTCTTATCAAATAGCAAATAAACAATTTAAATTGAATAAAAAAATAATGACAACTCAAATATACTCTTAAAAGTAAAAATATATTAACCACCCACCAATATAGACACACACACACACACACACACTATTAGAGGTGACCAAAAATATACTTTTTTAATATTAAATAGCTTTTTTTTGATTTTGTGGTGCCCGACTTCTACATAATTAGAAAATGGGTAATAATGCATAATTACCAAAAGAGTAAAATAATGTAGACGTGGGGCTGTAATAATAATATATATTGGCCAAGCCATCATGGAGAATTAAATGAATCTTTTTGTTCATCTTTCAGGATGGCTCAGACCTCTCTTTTTTGCACTCAGGGCCTCACTCCCTCTTTCCTCTCTCTCTCCCTCGCAAAGTCAAACAGTATTGTGATTAAAAAAAAGCAGGGCCGGCTACGAATAAAGAGGGAAACAAAAATATGAAAAAATGTGTCGCATCGTGATACGTGAGAACCGGCGCTTCTGCGAGCTATAACGGAGAGCCGAGTATCTAAATCTCTTTCAAAATTGCAAACAGACCCGGGAAGGCGTGTAATTGCAACGGGAATTCGTTAGTTTCAGTGTTTCACGGCAAAACCAGTTCGAAACTCTCGCTCTCCCTCTCTCTCTCTCTTTCGAGCCCTCTCTCCCTCTTCCATTGTGTATATCGTTCGAAACGTTCCCGCGCTATACGAAATACTCTCTCATATATATCTATACGTGGAAAACCCTCGTGGACACACTCGCTCATATATATGTGCATACAAATGTTCGCCGAATTCAACGAGATTCAGTAACAGCCTAGTTATAACAGAATAAAACATGGACAGCAATGGTGGCCCCGAGATGTGCCCGTTCCCTTTTATTTCACTTCGGGAACGTGTGAGGCATCGACATCAACTGAGAACGAAAAAGAAAAATAAAACATCATCGCCTCTCTTCGATGGGTACGTTTTCGGACTTGCAAACAAAAACAATTTCCGTGTTATCACAAAAAATAAAAAAATAGGCATCCCTGGAATCTGAAAGAAACAAAATGTTCGGAACTGAAAAAAATTTCTCGAGAACTGATAAAAGTGGCGAGTCAGGAAACTAAAATATGGCACTTTAAAAACTGGAAGATATGACTAGTTAAAAAGTTAAAAAATTGGCATTTAACAACGAAAGAAATGTCTCGTTGGATCGTGAACAAAGGCACTTCGGAACCCGGAAAGTTGTGTACACCAGGAACCGAAAGACGAGGCATTAAAGTCCACGAGAAATGGTTCTTTGGGTACCGAAAAAATGGGACTTCAGTAAAGTGACAAAAATGGGCAAGTTCGGATCAGGAAAATAGCGCGTTCAAAACTGGTTAACTGCGTTAAGTAGCTCGTTGGGAACTGAAAAAATGGCACCTCAGAAAGTGACTAAAAGGTTTCGAATAATCAAATTAAATGAATAATTAATTAAAAAATGTCACGTTGAAAAATACACTCTTGAAAAACCACCCATACGAAACTTTAAAAAAATTACATTATAAATTAAAGAAAAAAATGCAATAAATGTCGTTCTGTCAATTGTATAAATCGATAATTTCTAAGTTATCGTATTTTGTGCACCCTTAAGCAAGAATTCTAAGATATCCTCAATTACGAAAAGACAATAATTAAATGAAATATAAAAAGTAACCAAAATGTGTCAACTGTCAGCATACAAAGAATTCGGAATAAATTCACTGATTGATCACGCAAAACGGAGAATGAAAAAAAAAATTTATTTTCTTTTTTATACAAAAGCACATTGAAAATTTATGCTGACGAAAAGTAATCGGATCTTCGGACGAGAAATTTCACACGTGCAGAAGAGTAAGATGAAAGCGTTTGACGTGAGAGTTGCATACTCACGAGGGGCCATACGTTTAAAAATTGTTAAAGTACGCAGTGTGCAGTTTCATCGAACGTTATATTCGGCACGAGTCCACGCCTCGTGACGTCGGAAAACGCATTATGAAGTCTATGCTATCCCGGGACGCTTGATGCTTTTTTTATTGTCTCAGCCACGTTATTATTCACTATAGAATACATTGCAATTGCGATAGGCATTCGAGGCCTTATCGAGCGCGGGAACTTTATGACGAATATCCTACGTGACATTTATACGGCCACTTTTGTACGGGACGAGCGAAACAATCGTTTGTTCTGAGCCCTGACTCGTTCGATGATCAATAAATATTTTCACCGAGCAGCAAATTCCATTGGTTTTCTCGAGGACCGAGCATCGACCAGAACCAATACTTGGATGGGTGACCGCTCAGCAGCGCGGATTCCGATCCAAAAGCACCTCTCATCCGGTTCAAATGTGCCCACTTTTGGATGAAGCAACTATCGATCAAATTGAGGAAATTCAAAAAATCTAGCTCACAAATTTTCGAAATCAGTTTTCTGATAGATATTTACGTATTTTTGATCCAACCAAGCATAAAGCTCTACAGAATTGATAGGCGTAGGGGATGTTTCGTTTATTCAAAGGCAAACATGTTTTATCTTTGAGATATCCCGATCAAACAATTTCAGCTACCTTTCTTGTTTGTCTTTCATTTTTGTCATTTGATTTTTTTTAATAAAAATAAATAAACGCGATGTAGCACTTATCGAATGCGCTCGGGTATCTCGAACGGCGCTGCCCTCTACTAAAACCTCGAGAAAAAACGTGGCAAAAGAACCGTTTTCGGGAAGCGAGTTTTCGCCAGTTTCTCTGTAGGGGACGGACGGGCAAGAAGGACATGTTAATTTAAAAAATGAGAAAAAAATATTTATCAAAATCATCCTTGTAATTGACTATTCTGGTTACAATCTTTGGTAACTAAATTATGATTAGAAACCTAAAAAACTAGTAAAAAAACTTCTTCTTTACTTTAATACCCTTTTTTTTAATTTTGCCCATTATCCGTTTTGCCCACCCATAGCGGGCAAAATGAATACCCTAAATTTAAAATAAAAAAATGAATAACCTAAATTTAAAATAAAAACCGTAAGACGAAAACTTAAGACGACAATGTTATTTGCACGTCAAATTACAACAAACTAACTTAAAAATAGTAAAACAGGGATAGCCTTAAACACAATAAAACAAACTGATTGTAGTTACGGCTGTTTTATCACAATTTTTTAACGAAAATCCTTTCCGTGCTCGTAAAAACTTGTTTATTAGTTGC
>JAPYZJ010000990.1:0-48616 GCA_030522765.1 Ophioninae sp. B BG-2022a
AAATGTAAAAAATGCTTATTTGATTTCCTAGACTTCATATTTATTTTTTTAGAATATTTTGAATCTTAAGTGCGTACTCCTAGACCAGATTACCCTATTACTGATAACCCAAAAAATGTCTCGTTAATAATCGCAAAAAGGAAGAAACATTGATTATTCAATATCCATCCAGCAAAACCTTAATCAATACTTATCACCAACACGAATCCAAATTCTTTTTGAATCGCTCAAAAAAGTGCACAAAAGTCGAGACCGAATAAAAAAGTGCATGAATTTCTTTACTCTTCTGTTGAGTGTTCGATCGTGATTTTCCTTTTCCACTTTCTTTGTGGTTCTTTTCTTCCGCGTTTTGCCGCCGTTTCCGGGATTAGCTATATCGGGTGTAGATCGGCACGAGACGGCTGAAAATGGGTATATACACGAGGGCTCTATATAGCCCCGGAGTGTACCAAGTGGTGTACTTTCTATATAGGTGTGCGCGACTGTAGTTGCGCGTTAGTTCATCGTTCGTGTTGAACCCTCTATTCCTCAGTGTCGCGTCAGCCCCCGGCCCCGCTGCACCACGTATATTAACCATCATCCAGGTCCAGCTACCTTACTTACCTGCTCTCTTTCTCTCTCTCTCTCTCTTTCTCTTTTTCTCTTGTCTTTTTCTCCGCGATCACTCGTACACGTACACGTATGTATCCGTGTATATATGTACAGTAGAACGAGACACGTAACCACCCACCACGTACACCATCAATACAATAAATAAAATGGATTAAAAAATTATATAATTATATTATATAACAATTAACAGTATATAAGATAACCACTGTTGTTACTCGTATTATATATTTAAATATACGATATATATACATATATATGTGTGTGTAAATATATAAATGCGATCACTTTATAATTATCCATAATAAGTATTTTTTTTTCAATTATTCGATTTAATAAAAAAAGCTAATAATCATTGAGAGAGATTACATGTTTTTGGTTTTATTTTCTTTCGTGTTTTTTTCTTTTTTTAAGTTGTTGTAAACATAGGAATAAAACCTTAAATTGTTCAAAGATTGGGAGTACTTTGGATACGTTAAGGTAGCTGTAGTTTAAAAACGACTGACAGGATAAACTGTTTGCTAACTTGACTTGTTTGCATTATCCTCGCAGAACCCTTTATCCCCCAGCGTGCTCTCTCTCTCTCTATCACTCCCTCGAACTGTGCCGCCCTTCCCTCCCCCCTGCCGTCTCAGTGCGACGTTTTACGACCAGGGAGAACATCGGCCCTCATCAATTCACAGTGTCGATCCGACTGCCTTCGCTTTCCTGGATATTTCTCCATTGGCAAGTCATTCTCTCTGTCTTTCTTTCTTTCTCTTTACTTTTGTTGTTGTTTTTTTTTTCCCTATCGATGTTCGTACTGTGTTCGCACTTCTACGTATGCTGATATCTGAGGATTGTTCCGCGCGCGAGTTTCGTGATGCCCGACGTGTGTTAATGTTTTTCCTTTTTTTTTGCTTTTTTTTTTAATTGGAAGACGATCGAGTAATTGGCGACGAAGCAAGGAAAGGAACGGTAGTTTTAGTGTTGGAAGAATCACGCGAAGGCTCATGGAAAATCAGTGCGAGTGGATTGGCTGAGAAATTTGGTGGTTTTTAGCGAATCTCTCAGCCAATTGAATTGCATTGATGGAAGGCCTTCTGTGGGAGGGAATCGTCAATAATCTGATATTTATTAGGAGCTTGATGGTTTTTATCAGATTCTGAAGATTTTTATTAGATACTGATGATTTTTAAAAATTCCTGATAGTTTTGATCAAATTCTGATAATTTTATCACATTTCGATGACTTTCATCAAATTCCTTGGCTAATTGAGTTTGCCAGAGTTGAAAAATTTCTCTATTTCGTAACGAAGGTTCGAACCAGCGTTTTTCGATTTCCGGTTTGCTCAAAATGTGTTTATGTATGTTATGGTTGTGTTAAATAACGAGGTAATCACGTCTGAAAGGTATCGACGCAGTAGCCGAAATATTTCGAGGTTTCCCAGTGTTAATTGATACCGAGTATGATGAGACGCGTCACAGAACTTGATATATAAAATCATTGAGATTTGACTCGTTCGGCATATTACGTCATGATACGCCGTGATAGAACTATCAATTCCCCCTGAAGGGATAAAAAAAATAGATAGCTCCCTTGGTAACGGTGTTTCTATTTCGACGTTTCGAAAATAGTGGTTTTTCGTTTGTCTTCGAGTTCGTTTGAACGAACCTCGTACGAAAACAGTTAAACCTTCGACAAAGGAGAAATGTAAATTTTACGATCTTCCGAGAGACGATAAAACGTTCCATTCGAAAGACGAATCGCCTATTAATCTATTATTACAGTTGAGAGACAAGGCATTCGAGTGTAGCAGTCTCGACACTCGAGGACGTTCAAGATGGTGACCGCTTGCACGCTCCGCGAACACTTTTCTACTTTGTCGTATATTATAATTGTTATTATACTCAGTGGTTGACAGAATCGGTACCCGGACGTTTTATGGAGAGCTAGGCTATCTCGACCGAGAGAACTGTTACGTTGTAGCCTCTTCGCGTTTACGAGGCTTCGAGTAACTACCGGTGTCAGGGTGCGCTAATAATTCGCGCTTGGAGTGCATCGTTAAAATAGATTTTGGTCCGAGGGGCTAGAAAGGGGGAAACGAAACACCTTTGAATACCAGTGAAATCTGCTCGACTCCTTCTTATCTCCATAAACGCGAAAAACATTTTCATACTTTCTGATATTCGCCTTTTAACCCGGCGAAAGTGTGATATTATAATTAAAAATAATTGAAATACTAATTTTTCTTAAGAATCTAATTTTATAGCTAATTCTGTAAAAGAGAATATGAAAAAGTTTTATTAGGCCAGGATTCTAATTTCGAACGTTGGAAAAATCCAACCCACACAAACCCTGGCACATACTCCTTGTTGCCTTTTTTTTTACAACACTCTCACCGAGTTAAAGCGGATTAAAAACTGTTCCACGTGTTGAATTTTTTAATCAAGATTTCTCAAAGATAAAGAATTTTTTGTGTTAAATGAAACCATCATCCCCTGCTCCCATCAATTCTGGAGAGTCTAATACTCGTTTTGACTAAAACAACGCAAGTGTCTACGAGAAAAGTAATTTCGAAAATTAGTCAGATTATATACGTTTCCTCCACGTCCTTAAAATGATTGATCGACCATGGAGTTGGCTGCACTGAAGTTTTACATCCATTCAATCTCATTCCAACCATACTGTTGAAATCTCGATTTTCGCAGTATCCGAAAATCATCCATCATACGAATAACGATATTCCTATCAGGATTCCACCAACGTGGTTGTTAATATTTGGATTTAGACCAAACATTCCGTTGATCCAATTGGGGGGTTATAATCTTTATCCTTCAAAAACGCCTCAACTTACGTGACCAAAATGACAGTTAAGTTACGAAAGCTACGAGTAAAAAGGTTTTTCGATGGCTTAAAAAACGTCCCTTATCATAGCACCGTGACGTCGTTCACAATCGTTACAAACTTGGGGTAGAATGTTCGATAAGTGAAGCCTAGGGGTACCAGAAACACTTAGAAGTTCAGAAATAGCATAGACCGATTGACCGAGCAGTCGATTCAGCTCTGGCGAGTCTATCGCCAACGGTATGTTGCAGTTACAGTCCTTCTCGGCTTAGGAATTCGTATGCACACCCTGCCAACGTTGTACTCAACCTTTGGTACTGTATTATGTCGAATACTGGAATACAGCACGAATAAACGTGTAGTTTACCTTTCCCCTTCCCCCTCTCTGACCTCTTCCCCTATGACAATAGATACAGGTAGAGAGCTACCTATTGGATCGTACTATCAAAAGCCAACCGGTTGGGATCGATGTGCCAACGCGTTACGTTCGTATTCTCGTGTATATGTGCGTTAACACTCCTATACGTCTATACAGCCGGATAGTAGTTTCGCAGACCTCCGGGCGAAAATTATTCTCGACATACCATCGACACATAACTAACAACGAACGAGCCCGGCTAACCGCCCACATTGCATTCGACGACCTACCCTAAACCTGATTCCCGAAATTCAGAACCTCCAGTTATTCACTACGAAGGGACTAATCCTACCATTTATCTTCTACCTTCATCCGTATGGACATCCATCCATTTTGAATACTCATCTTTTTCGTTTACCTCTTTTTTGACGGTTCGATATGCTCGAGAGATTGGAATAGTGAAATGTATTCGAATGGAACGTGGTACTTTTTGAATTGATGTGAATCGTCGAGGTTACTGGGTATTAATGCTTTTGTGGGAAATTGAAAGTGTTTCTGGTGAAACAAGGGCGTTGTAGGCTTATTTGAAGATTTCCTTGGCAGAGAAAAATCCAGCCCTTTGAGGCTCGTTTTCATTCAATTTTTTTTTCATAATCACTCAGCAAGTCTGTAAATCGATAAAATTAGGAATGCTAAAGTTCGATATTTTTAAAGTCGAAAAAACAACGAATTCTAATGTTTGATATTTTGAAAATCGAAAAAACGACAAATTCTACATTTCAGTTTTTAGAAATCGAAAAAATTACGAATTCTAACGTCCGATATTTTAAAAATTAAGAAAGGGACAAATTCTAAAGTTTAATATTCTTAGAATCGAGAAAATAACATATTCTTCATTTCATTTTTTTTGAAATCGATAAAACGACGAATTCCATAGTTCAATATTCCGAAACTTGATAAAATGAGATCGAAAAAAATAAAAAAAGCAATAGCTTCAACGATCAGTGATGAACAATTACGTAGATTTGAAAAACCATCAACCGAACGATAAAAAAATTTACAAATTATGTTCCATCTGAAGTGAATGAAAATAGATTTTGAGGTACCATTTAAACCGTCGATTTCGTGAATCTTTGTAATTCTGTACATTTTTTTCAATCTTTGTTGCAAATGAACGTTGAGTTCCCAGATTCCATGAACCTCCAATAGGAAAATGATATTTTCGAAATGGCAACTTTATCCGACATATGTTCATTCCTGACATGGTTTGCTGTTATAAACATACTGACTTGTAGACGTAAGTCAAGGATACGTTTCGTATCGTATCCATAACCGTAAAGGTAAGGTTTCAACCAATCCCGTTGTTGTATTTCCGTCGAATCCAATGATGCTGTTGAAACCTTATGGTTACGGTTATGCGTACGTTATGGAGAGTGTGCGTGGGTGAAAAGTGATCGTGTTCACGAAGGGTTCGTTTCACCAAACAATGTAACAGAATGCTCATTCTTCAAAGTGGATACATCCAAAAAAGACGGGTGATCAATTTAAACGTACTCAATCAGCTGAATCAGCGATTTCTGCATCATTTAGAGAGAACATTCCTGATTATACATTTACTTTCCAAAAACGTAAAATAAAAAAAGGATTCCATTTTTCCAAAGTTAAAAACTAGAATCCTGGCCCGAAAAAACTCTTCCATATACTAACCAAAAAAAGTAGCCCAAAATTGTCTCTTATAACCTCTCCATCAAATCCTGGAACTAATCAAAGATTGCTCTTCCAAAAATCGATTGGTGTTCGATGACATCGATTTTTCACTACGAAATCTTCAATCTTATTTTTTCTGGACAATAATAAATGTTGACAATTAGCTAGTGGACTTTCGATGAGCCAATAGGATATTTCTACAATTAGCTAGCAGGTTTTTGACGAGCCAGTAGGACATTTCTACAATTAGCTAGCAGGTTTTTTATTGGCCTATAGAAAATGACAATCCAATTGAATCAGGCATACGGAAGGAAAAGATTAGCATTGCCGATGGCAACTCCACGTGTCCAAATATCAAAGATTCTCGAAGAGGGATGATAAACGCGATTCGGGCTAGCTTCAGCATTTCTAACAAGTATCACGAGGCTTGACGTAATTCTGCTATCCCTCCCGGCAAATGAACGCTGAATGCTGTCGATTCGTTTGTCCGATTCCAAACCCAATACTTCCTGGATGAAGCGTTAGCTGCTAATGTCTGCGCTTTCTCCGCAGTCTCTCCCTGTCTCTTCAGACTCAAACTCAACCATCCCCCCCCCCCTTCTCCTCCTTTTCGTCCCATTTCTCCGTTGTATCTCTAGTGAAGGTGTGTTTGCGTGCGCGCTCATCATTGAATAAGTATTTAGCTGGTATGACTGTGTGCAGTGATTACTACGAAACAGTGAGGGAATTGCGCCATATCGTCTATCGCTTCGCGGCAGACGCGTCCAGGGGTTGCTTTCATGCCACGAACGAATCTCGCGTGCCTGTTGAAATGCAGTATAAAACGTGCTATTTATATGGATCCGTATACAGTTTTGTTCAAAAGTATTAGGTGTAGTAAAAAGAAACCCATTATTTTCTGGTGTCAATCACAAAACTGTCGCAAAAGTACGAAAGTTCATCTTTGTAGTGTTGTTTGGTGTAACCCAAAGGACTTATACAACGCGAGATACCGATAACTATAGTCATATATTGAAACAACCATGGATTTCTTTTGACTACACCTAATATTAGGCGACGTGTAAAATTTCTATATGGACAAAAGATCGAATATTTCTGTGATTAAAAAATAAACAACGAATTACCGAGTCGTTAACCAAGTTTTGAGACACCAGATTATCGAAAACCGACCGATTTTCAAAAAGAACTTTCAATGAGTAACTCTGCGATGAAAAATGCAACATTTAAACAAACGAAAAAAAGAACGAAATTCAAGCTAACGATTGCTATTTTCCAAAATCCAGCGCACGATTTTGCGCTGGTGCGAAATCGTGCGAAAAGTGACAAAAATAAGCATTTTTTTCAAAATGACGTGTCGAGGACTCAAAAAATCGTAAAAATAAAAATGAAACGGCGAAACCGAGCTGGGTTTTGCCTTTTCGAAAGATCATTTGATAAATTGGTGTACGATTTTTCTTTCGTTGAGATATACAATTTTTGTTTGATTAGAAGGCTTTTAGGACGTCTAATACTTTTGATCAAGTCTCTACGTATTTATCTATGTGTATACATCTATATATTCTTCGTATCGCATCGAACATCCCAAAGCTTTGGTAATAACTGAAATCCCCGAGTTTTCAATGTTCCGATTTGGTGCTTTTCCAAAGCAGACAGAATTGTCGAATTCTCTTTTTTCGTGTGAGCGAGTCTTGCACTCGAACGTCAATGCTTTCCAATCCTTTTTCTCCTCAGCATAACCAGACTTCGGTTTTGTTTTTTCATTTGATTTTTTTGGACTGGCCAAGAGATCTCGAAAGAGGCTGATCTTAATTCTTGGCGAAGTGGCACGTGGTGATTCAAACGTGCGAGAGCCTGGTGTCTCGTTCGTTTCGTTAGTTGGATAGAACGTTGTTGGATATGGTCCCGAAAATGATCTATAATTAACCTCCGCAAATACCATAAGCGCTGTACTCGGGAGGAAAACAATCCTGATTATCATGATCTACAGAGCTGAGTCTAAACTCCTTCTTCAATGGTCGTACTTCAAGGCAAAAATCGACGAGATAATTGGGCTCGTTGCCAGAGGGTTTTCGTGAAATTGCCGAATCGCGTGGAGCCCTCTACTCTTGTCCCTCGTTCTCTTGAGGTTCAAGAATCTTGTTCGAAAAAATAGGTGACTTTTACATTTTTTCGAAAAGTATTTGATTATTCATCGATATTTATTTTATGGCCTTTAAAGTAATCACTCAATCCTTAAAGCACGTCTGATACGAGCTTTTTGTTCTTAATTCAATGATAATGATAATTTGATGATTTTTGAGTTCGATTGATGGAACGATCGAAGTATCGATAAAGAAATGCATTGGTGGATCAACTTATTCATTGATTAATGAAACGAACTGGTTCTTTTGGTCCATCATCGTCAAAACGAAACCTAGGTCACTTTTATTCATTTTTGACCGAGATAATGATATGGATTGGAAACTCTACAAAACTCTCTGCTTTTGGCTCGTGAAGAGAATTTTTAAATGGAACCATCGCCAAGTTTTTCATCATTGAAAATACCGTTCCAACTCGTACGTCTTCCCACTTTCTACAGAGCAGATACGAATCACGAATCAGCTAAATTTCCAGTCGATTTTTCGAAAACTTGGACAGCGTTTCTTCCATCGTAAAACATATTGGACTTGATGTTATATAGCGTCGTATATCTCCACAAAGTCCTACCGATTTAGATTGAAACGCATCGGAAGAATTCGGATTCCTATATCTCAAGGAGACAGGTTGCAGTGTTAAGATTTGGCTCGATGCCTTTGTCTCTCGACAATGCCCAACTTTTCTTCCCTTTATCTATCCCACTTTCAATTCTTGCTCACCCAGCTTCTTCCCTTTCCACTTTTTTCACTCCTTTCTCAAATCCCTTTTACCAATTCCGTCGGACCGTCTTTTTTACCTCCATCGTTTTGTCCCTTCAAACGCTTTGGGTTTGAAAACATGAGTATCTGGAGATTGATTATTACAAAATGAATTTTGACTTTGAATCCTTTTACTTACAGCTGTCAAAATTATTTCTTTGTTTTTCTCATCGGTACGATTTTCACGCTCGATTTGACATTTCCGTTTCAACTATCTTATAGATACGACAATTTTGAAAATTCAATTTCCCCAGCTGTCAATAAAAAACGTATTTCCGGTTTATCCTCAATATTATGTTTCATTAAAATCAACTAGAATCGGACACAAGGGTGTAAAAGAACATTACATTTTACAAGCAAAAAAAATCACCATATTTCCTGTTACGTGGTTAATTCATTCATGAATGTCATCCTTTCTTACGTCACACAAACGTGTTTCTCGTGACAATAAAAATAGTAATTAAAGCATCGAATCGAATCGCGATAACGAAATGGAAAATACGAAGTCGAGCTTTTCTCCAAGTCTTTTGATAACATAATTGAACTTTATTGTTCGCTTGTGGTCGCGGTGAAAAAGTGCGCGATAAAAAAAAACGAAAGAGAGATATAAAAGTGGCAAGAGAGGGGAGGGGGGAGGGAAGAGTTAACCTCGCTCCACGAATAACCCAGTTTAGTTGAATAAGCGAAGCTCTCCTCTACTCGCTGGAGAACGTTATCTCACCCCCTCTGTTCATCTCGCGAACCTCGCAACTCCTTTTCTTTCGAATTTATATCCCCGATGGGGATATGGCACGCTAGCTCCGTTCTCACCGGATTTTTCCTCTCGGTTCTTTTTTCCGTTGGTACCAGCGTTGCGTTAAATGAATATTAGTGCGTCTCGCCGGATGTGAGAGCATAACCGCGTTTTCGAGGACGCCGCGTCGACCATCACCCACAAAACGTATCAGAGCCCGTTCAGGTTCTATTTTATTTCAAGCTCTTTAAACGTATTGCTCGCGGTTACGCAATGCGACATTTTTTTTCACCCCGTTCTTTTCCCCCACGTGGGAACAATCATATATTTTCTCAAGCTTTCAAAATCCTTCCAGCAACTATATTTCTAGAGCTCATCGGTTTTGTAATGTACGGAGTGGGGGAACAAATTCCGGAAACAAATTTTGTTTAGGTTTGTTTGGGTTCGTTTGTTTTACGCCCTATCCTTGGAATGGAGTGAAAGAATCATTAAAAAAAATTTGAATTTATTTAATTTTGAAATTTATTGAAATTTTGATTGAATTATTTTGTGAATTATTTTAGGGGAAGGGATTATCGAAAATTTAAACAATTATTCGTCATGGATTACTTATGTAAATTATTTGAGTGCAAAAATTATTTTCATTCAAAGGAATGATTATTATTTTAAAAATCATCGTTATCGAATGATTACGTTAAATATTTAATGAAAAAATATTTATATAAAGACAAATGAATACATAATCAAATAATTACGTATAGGAGGGAACAAGGTAAATAAAGGTGAAGCTTGCATCGTGAGAATGTAACAAAAATGCAGGCCCTTTGACAAGTCTATTAAACCTTCTGCCCAATCCAAAATTTCGGTTTCCAATCTGCCGAAGAAAACTTCGGATAATTGAGAAAATAGAGAAATAAAAAATGAAAAAAAAAAGAATTGTTCAGCCAACGGATCGGTTTCACACGTCATTAATTATCATCCGGAATTTTAATGGAAAATAAATCGATGCGTTAATGAGGCTTTCTTCGTAATTAATATTCTATAAGTGAAAATATTGGAGCTTGTTTTTCAACTACTTAATTCGTTAGTCCGTTCATCCCTTTTTTCCTTTCTACGCCATTATGATTTCCTTCTCATTTTTCTTTCCCGACTGTGGTCATTTTTTAAGTTCACAGTGCTGAAACTTTATTCCCTTTATTCCTCCATATTCGTTTTTCTTGGGCAAGAAAAGTTTGCTCCTCGCTATGCCTGGAAAACTTTTCATTTATGCTCTTCCAATATTCCACCTGGACAGCGAATAATAGGGGCGTAGAAAATCGATAATCTTTTCTATTCGTCCGCACCATTAAGTTTTTTTCAATTCTGACTCGTACTCGTTAGAAATTCATCTGTTTTGCTCTCGCTGCCAAATTATCAGTAAAAAAAAAACATTGCATTTGTTGAAACTCACGTGTATGATGGGTCATTCAAACTTAATGAATAAATAAATTCCTAACCTTTTGTTGTCGATAGAAAAATGGCTTTAAGAATGGCGTTTGACAATTTTTTTCGTTAATTTTGCTAGTCTGCGAAATAAAATAATAAAAACATTAAATAATAGGATAATAAATACAATTAAAAAATGAGATAGTAAAAATGACAAATAATGAAAAACATAAATAACAAAAAGTACAAAAAATAAAAAAATGAGATAATAAAAATTACAAATAATGAAAAACATAAATAATAAAACTTCCAAAAAATAAAAAAATGATAAAAAAACAGTAAACGAAGAGAAACAAGATTCGTCGAATTCCAACGATGGAATGTTACGGTTCCTCGGAATTCGGGAGTTTCCCTCGAAGATCACCGGGGCTTTGGTACCTCCTTCCGGAAATTGCGAAACTTAAGCTCGACTCCCGCGCAAAAAGAGCAAAAGAAAAAGTTCGTAAAACATTGGGTAGGTACGTCGAGGATGCACCAAAGATCCATTGGGTCGAATCATCCTGGGCACTTTGACACGAAGTATTGTACTTTGGAGAAAGTACGTATATATAGATAGGGATGGAGAATGGTTGGGGTAACCCTAAACTGAGCTGTAAATTACGGTCGAAACGAGCCACCTGCTGAGCTCTCGTCTTGACGGTAGCACTCTGCTGGGACTCTAGGACGTATCAGTACGTGAGGAAGCATCGAGGTTAGGGCGCTATATACGGATAAAATCCTTCTACTTCCCCACTCGCAAGGCTCTGGCAAATTGAAGGGGAATCGTCTCGGTCTCGCGGAATCGAGACTCCGAACGTGACGGGACGACGTACATCCAAACCTTTTTCTCCAAAGGTCCCTCCTATCCACTAGATCCCTCTCTCTCTTTTTTTTATTATTATTATTCAACTTCTTTTTTTTCTTCCTTCGTCTCTTCTCCACCCCTTTTTGCCTGTATAACGAAACTGTTATTTCCCGAAAATCGCACTCATTTTTTCACTCTGGGATTCGAATAAATCGTGCCCCCAACACGAGCAAACGGAAACGTATTTTTTCCCTCAACACTGCCGGCAAAAGTGACAAATTCGGTATCGTTCAATTTTGACTCGTGAAAGTTTGATCGCTTCTATTCATGCTCAATAAATCGCTTGCGAATGTCATTTTTTTTTTTCGATACTTCGCAGCCATTTCTCAAAGTTGGTAGACGAAATTTTCGTATTTTGCGAATGAAAAGTTTCTGCGGAAAATGAACGAAACTATTTTGCGATTTTTAATGCGTTTTAAAAACGAGGTGTTGAAAGAAACATTTGATATGTTACTTTTTTATTTTCGGTTTTTTTAATTATATTTACTCTGTTTTTTGTATTTTCCTTTCACATTTTACTCTCGAATCTGAATCCCATTGCGAACTATTAATTATTATATACATTATTTAAATTAAATATATTTATTATTCATTTTTATATTGAATTTAATAAGTAATTAATATATATTATATAAATATATATTTAAATGAAGAACATCTAATAATATACATAATAATTTGCAATATTAAATATTTATTATTCATTTTATTTTTTATATTCATCATAACTGTTCATTTGTTTATCATCCATTTCGACTATCCAAAAGCGACTTAACAAAAACGGAGTAAAAACAACAAAATATTGCTGTTTAAGACAATTTATTGAAAATAAACAAAAAAATTGTTATTTTGGTTCTATGAGACCGAAAATTATATTAACCGAATATGGAAACACTGTTTTTCGTTCTTACTATTTTTGGCCCTGATAATTCAACGAAAAAGATTAAGAAAGGTCATCGAAGGAGGCTTATAGCTCGGTTGAGGGAGAAGAGAGAAGGTGGAGGGACAACGGCTGAAGTTCCACCCTGTCTCTTTCGTGAGAGTCTCCGGATGCGCGCCGTACATAACTCTCGAGGGCTTCGCCTTATTGGATGATACCGTAGAGCTGTACCCTAATTGTAAAATCTATTTAAGCTCCTGTGGCTAACTCTGGACTACGCCGGACGCCTCGTGTGTCGTACACTCATCCGCATATCACATACACGTGAAATATGATATCGAAAGAAACGTCGATTAAGGTTTCAGCGAGAAACCTAAACAAACCAGATCGCTCTTCAACCGCGACGTTTCAATTTTCTCGAAGACTGAGTAGCAAGATTGAGGAAAAAATTGAGTTATATCCCTAAAGGTCTTCAATTGCAATGAAAAAATAATTAATTAAATGTAATAGTATTCGATGGCAATTAAAAAAATATTAAATATAATTTGAAAGTATTCAATTGCAATTAAAAAGAAATTAAAAATAAAAAAAAAATTGATGATTAAATAAAATCTCATCTGCACTGTCAAGTGGTGGATTAAATTCCACAAAATCCTAAAGTACAATAGATTCTCAAGAAAATACGATAACGTCGAGAACATCACAAATATTTTGGGAATCGTGAATTTTCATTCGGAAGTTCCGGGGACCTGAAAATCAGACAAAATGTTTCCAATAAACAACCATCAAGGAAATAAGACGAAAATGAAGTTCTTGTTCGAATATAATAGACATCGATCGTACAGCTGGACGATTCGATCTTTGGTCGCCATTTTGGAAAAATGTGTACCTCAGCTTTTTCTTTCAAAATTTCCGTAAAACCCTGCTATCCCAAATAACCATAAGAATTCTAACCAATATTCCTTTTTTCCAATTTTCGATACTAAAGAAAAAAAAAAAGAAGCGGAGCAAAATCGTTGGGCTCCAAGGATGTAAACTTCGTTTCCTCATCTTGTCTCCTATCTATTCGCGTCTCTACCACCCCGGAAATCTTAAAACTTCCCGAGCAACAATGCCACCCTTCGAAACAATGTTTGGCAAAAGTGGAACGATGAGAGTCCTTCAACGATTCCAAGCTAACAGTTTTGGATAGAGTGAGAAAGTCGTACTTCAACGCACGAGTTAATAGGTAGCGAAGATGAGGTCGTTGAGGAAATCTCTTTGAGTCACGATCCGTGGAATATACGCCCTTCCTGTGTTTAAAACCACGAGCTATGTGTATGCATCCGCTTTATTACCTGGGGAAAGACAAGCCACGTCGTCAAACAACGACGTACTTTTCCTTGTAGTCAAGGACAAGGACATATTGTGTCAGGTTGAGGTCCTATGTACATTCTCTCGCTGCTCCGTGACACGAGAAACGCTTATACCATGCCAAAACTCTTCGTATTACTTTGAGCTTCGAAGAGAGACTTAAAGCAACAAAGTTATTGTTGCATCGCACGGAAAATCGTCGAGACGTTTGGGGGGGGGGGGGGACGATGGATGCTTCGTTGACATTCAAAGACATTCCGAAACGTTGAAAACTACGTTCAAACAGCTTTCCAACAATTTAGCGAAAAATAAAAAAAGATGTTGGAAGAATAGGGGTTATGGAAAATGTGGCAAGAAATAGTAGGAGGGGGGGAAGGGTAAAACCGCATAAAAACGTGCGTTGGAAGTTTAGAGCTTCGGAAAACTCCATTTTGAAGTAAATCCCTTAAGGATTTCCGAGTTGGATACCCCATTTTCCAACAGCGATGAAAAAAAGAATCACGCATTTAATTTTCCATGAATCTCTCCGGGGCTTGGAATATTCAATCAAACAGAATTTGCGGGTTGAGTTACCGGATGACGCTCGCTTAGTTATTATTCAATGTGTCCCTGAATAACGAGTAATACCGGGTACGCCGTGCAACCCTTTGCGACTCGCGAACCTTGCTTTCATGGAAAATACAAAATTACCAGCTGGACAATGATATTGCAAACTTTGGTGGTGAAAAGAATACGAATCGAGCAATTAACTGTTTCTTTGAGTCACCTCAATCCAGTTGTTCGCTTCATTGGACGTTGAGGAGGATACAGTCGATTCGATCAACCTAGTTTCAGCTGAAGGGCTGGTCGATAAGTAACGTTGATTTTTCATAAAAGAAAATTCGTCGTTTTTCCTATATTATTCGTATAAATCGTGTCGTAACTCTTTAGTTTTACAAAAACCTCATTTATCATCTCATTTTATTATTTAGAAAAATTCTAAATTATTATTATTTATAAATTATATTTATAAATAATTTATAAATCATATTTGGCTTATTATTTATAAATAATTAGCCATAACTGGCTAACTCACTGATTAATTAGGGTTTGAAATAAATCTTTCACTATTTTATAAATTTATTGGAAAACGTGAAAACGCAGTGTACTTGTTTGTAAATTAGCCTAATTAATCGCTCGATCCTAAATCTTGATGAGACGGTATCAGCAGAATTTTTCAAGAATTGTGGCAATTTTTTAATATCCATTAAAACGACACAAAAAATCTACAGAAAACCAACCCAATACGATCAGACATGTTTTCTCCCGTTTTTTCAACAAAAGAGCATAATAAAAGAGGAATAAAACGCAAGATGAGATCATTCGTTGAACTATGGAAAAAAAAAAGGTTTAATCCACGGTCTTGATATTTTTCTCGTTACGATAAAAGCTTGTTCGATCTAGTCATCTCCAACAATGAGAATCTCATCGGAAAGCTTCTCCTTCGGGATATGCGATGTCCCGATGATCGTGTTCGCGACATTCACCCTGTCGGAAATTCAATAACCCCGCAGCTTCACCCCCAATCCCAATTTCAAATTAATTGAAACGTAATGAGACAATCGTACGAGATTTCCAACCTCGATGTCAACGTCACTCCGATTCGCGATCTGCGACGAAGGTCGACGCGAAAATGTTGGCTATCGTTTGTACGTCACTTTGTTCGTCCCTTTTCGAGATATACATTTTTCGATTCTTTTTCATTTCCCAACGCTTTTACGTACGCATGCGCGTACAAATATTAAAATTTAATCACGTAATGGAGTTAAGTGTAGTCCGGATTAAATTTTAACTGAATTCCAAACTTTTTTAAAGATGTCTAGACCCTAGGGAAAAAACTATTTTAAAACAGACAAAGTAATTCACACTCGATCCAAAAATTAGGTTATCGTGTACGAAGATGTGACAATGGGGCAAAATTATAATGATTTTGTTACTCTTGGCTCGAAAAATTGCCAAATTTTTTTTGGGGAATATTTCGAGTTTTTTTTACAAAATTCCATAATATTTATCACAGAATAAATATTATGTATAGAATTACAGAATATTATTGTATTACAGAAATTACATAATATTTACAAAATCACGTAATAAAAACACTAATATTTCGAGTATTTTTCCAATATTTCAAATATCTCCCAATTTTGTGTAAAACCGTGACAGACGGAAGTGGTCACGTGACCCGAGTGTGACAAATTTTATCCTTCCTCATATCTGGCCTACATTACACATTTGCACGTATACAAATATACATTGGTATGCATTGGGCATGATGTAGCGAGGAGCAAGTGTCCGCACGTCTTCCTTGGGGCTCTCGGTGGATTCTCTCGGTACTCTCGTTTCCCCGTTCTTTCCGGAGTGTCCCACCTCGGGTTGAATGAAAAATATATGCGCATAACTTTTCGAGACAAGCTGTCCATTCTTCGCTAAGTGATAAGAGCCCAAAATTACCATTTGTGTTTGAGCTCGTCTCGCTTACGCGAACAAAAAACGAAAGGAAAAAAAAAAAGAAGGCTTTTGTCTCAGCCTGGTTTTCGGTTCGACGAATGTCCCAGGACGATACGAATATAATGTACTCGTCATTTTGGCAACGAACGAGATTCCTCGTTGAGGAAACTTTAAGGGAAACAACGAATATTCTTTTCCTCGGGAAAACCATTTCCAATGTGAGAGTTTAGTTAATCGCTCTTCGAAAGAGGTTGAAGGGGAAACAGATTTGGCGAGGGACGAGGGGGTGTTCCTGAATGTTGGAAGTTGGCAATTAGGTCGATAATGAGTTTTCTCTCTTGGCTAGTCCGACGGAAGTGGCGTTGTCCCTCCACCCTCTCGATTCGCTCCAGTTGCTTTTCCACACTGATCTTGGCTTTTCTCCCGATCTCTCTCGCAGCTTTTACCCAACCCTGTTGAATGCCATTTGCCAAAAAACCGAAACGTCATTCTCTCGAGACTTTCACTTCCGCTTCGTTCATCTTTTGAACGCAAAAGAGATCGACGTAACCTCAAATACATTTTTTAAATCACTTTTCTCATCACCAGAAGTTTTCTATGGAAAATTGAGCTTCAGCCTCTGTGGAGTTGATAGATGCAGAGGATAATACTTTTTTTTTAATTCAAAATGTTTCGTCCTTGAAAAATCGCGATTAAATCTGATAATAGAAATAATCATGAGTTTTACATTTTTTTCTTTATCAGTCCTGTACAATAACCTGCATAACTAAATTACGGTGAATATACTCATTTTCCAAAATACTTGGGCCCTATTTTGAAAAAAAAAATCTGCAATTTTAGTTTGAAACTAAAATTGAACCCGATATTCATGTTTGGTCATTTTTGACAGCTGGCAGATTGATACCAAACGAATATTACTTCGATCCAATGAAAGTTTTATTATTTTTTTTTTTAGGAAAAATAAAACTCAGTTTTGGAAAAATAAATAAAAAGTACTTTTCGAAAAATCGTGGAAGCTCGAAAAAAGTAGCACTCCGTCAGAATATCCATAATTAAGTTATTCATTTTCATCCCTCGGTTCATCATTCTTTTTTTTTCGTTGTTGGAACCTGGTGCTTTTTTTAATCCGCGTTTATTTGCGCACCGAGGGTTGAAAAGTTATCGTCGAATGCGGATCGCAGAGAAGAGGCCTCGCAGTCCTCGCAAAAGTGAAATAGGGATGAAAAAAAATCGCCTTGACGATCTCGTCCTCGTTTTAACGCGCACTCACACCCACGCTCGAGTGTTCGCTAATGTTTATTAACTTGGTACAATATACGAGATGAGGAGGCTCCGCTTTTTGCTCGTATGACGCGTACACGACTAACGCGGTTAGTTGCCGGACGATATTCCATTTTACACTTTGTGACGCGAGAAGGGCTCGTTGTATATTATGCTCGGAGCGAACCATCTTTTTTCCCCCATATATCTATATTCATACTCACAACCATGTAATTCTGATCAGTACGTCAAAGTACGTTTCAACGAATTACCGAATAGATATTTAAAAAAACACTAAAATTCTGCAAAAACTGGAACAACTATATTTCTCGACAAAATAATAAAAAATTAACTAAATTCGTTTATCTGAAAATTAAAAAATCGATATTACATATTAAAAAAATTGAAAATTCATTGTAATAAAAAATTAAAAACTCGCTAACGAATGACTTTCGAATTTCTGACTAAAATAAAAAATTAAAAAATTAGCAACTCGATATTGCGTATTTAAAAAATTTAACATTCTTCGATTCGACTAACTTTCGAATACATAAATACGAAAATGTATTTTAACGATGAATTAATCATCAATTATTGGTAACCTCAATATATAGGTATTAATTAAATGTCAAAATTTGATACATTTTTCGTTTCAATATTTCAACAGTTGGAAAAGGTTATTTCAAATTATACCGAATTTTGTTATCATCTGTTAATTAAAAATTGTACTGAATTTTATTATCATCTGTTAATCAAAAATTATACTGAATTTTATTATCATCTGTTAATTAAAAATTATACTGAATTTTATTATCATCTGTTAATTAAAAATTATACCGAATTTTGTTATCATCTGTTAATTAAAAATCATACCGAATTTTGTTATCATCTGTTAATTAAAAATTATACCGAATTTTGTTATCATCTGTTAATACGAAAAAATAATCATGGCGAATTTCAGTTGGCCATAATAAATTGAACTCAGATTGCCCTGTGTACGAAACGCTGTAGAATAATACATTTTGCCGTCGTTCCATCACTCGAAATCCACGATGGATTTATTCCAAAGGCATTTCATCTGCTCGGCGATCTGACGAATCTGCAGCTATGCACATAGACAAATGGAGGAACGAGATATCCGAAGAATTTGTGGACTTCATCGATACAATGTTTATTGAGGATCGGCGAGTTCAACGAGACTCTCTAGATCGTATATAAACTATGAATACCTTATATAGAATTTTGTCGCGAGTCTAGGTGTGTAAAGCTAAACGGAATGTTGGATGAACCGTTAAACTTCTATCCTCGAGCAGCATACTTTCTGGACAGTCTTCTCCGATCTATAGGTCTGTCCGATTGGCGTCATACGTCTCTGCAGACTTGCTGGAGTGCTGAAAACCATTAATGAATTTTACAATTATTAAAACAGCAGAAACAATTTTGGAAATGGAAACGGATAGGTGTGGGTGAAAACTCTCGGAAAACGTAAGGAAAACCCGTTTGATTCCGCAGATGAGAAAGAGAGAAAGAGCACTCTTGCGACGAAAACTGCGAAGCTGTTAACAAGCGTGCAAACACAGGGGATTTTAAGCACGATGGCATTAATATATGCAGTGTTTGAGAATCTCAATGGAAACTCTCGTTGGAGTCCTCAGTCATCAACTCTATCGCTCCTCTTCTCCCTCCCTTTTGCCCTCTTACTCTCTTCGCTTTCCCTCACTTTCGTGAACATCGTTATACGTACTTACACACGTACGTGTATAAGTATGTATAGGTACACATTGGAAAGCGTCGAACCTCGCTCCAGCTTCGAAAAGTGATCAATACTTTTGTCTCCTCGACTTCCCGACGCTACTCTCACCGGAAGTGCGTATATACAGGCCTCAAATGAAATATTCAATCTTTTAAGAATCTACGCAAACGCTTTCGTCATCACTAAACGTAACTTTGAATTTTCTTCAATTATTTCTTCACCAGGCTTCAAGTATGAAAAAAAAAAGAAAAAGCCACGAAACGAGATAATTCATTTTTTTTCCTTTTCAAAAAAAAAAAAGAAAACAGAAAATATAGCGAGGTACGTACACGTCAGTAAAAATCACTAGTGGCTGAATTCATTGATATCCACGAAACACCACATTTTCTGTTATTTTTTTACTTTTTTATTTTCAAGTAAAAGATTAAAAAAATTTCGTGACTCGTAAATACGTGTCACCATATTTTTTCATTTTTTTTAAATTTATTTTACCACTAGATTTACCTAGATTATACCTCGCGTGAAACCGGAAGTACATTGGGGCGAGGAGGGTTGAACTTACGATGCTGGAAAAGAGGAACCACCTGGTGGCTACGGTATAAAAGTAAATAACAAATTTCCACGGGACCTCCGACCCGGTGGTTCAAAGTGTGCATTTATATGCATATGTGGAATTTACGAGTGGCTCGAAATAAGTTATACGCTCGGGGTATGATACAGCGTTGATGAGCGTCCGGAAAACCGAGCATCACATTTTTACGTGTTACGAATTATCTTCGCGTCGTCAAAGAGTCGAGTAGAGAAATCCTCGAATTTTCACGCGACGCTCAGAAGCGTCAAATAATTATTTAAAAAAAAAACGTTTTTTTCTACGATTTCAAGAATAACTAGCAGGAAGGATTTCGTATATGTGAGACGTAAGACGGAGTCGAGAATTGTGTCTCGTCAAATGTCAAATCAAGTCTATTAACATTCCCTGACAAGTATTCTATGTATTCTTCATCCACCTTAATTCACTGAGCTTTTCTCGAAACGCATAACGTGACAGCTTTGCATAAGTTATCTTACCATTTTCATGTGACGTTTAACGTTTCCATATTCATCGAGACGTCGAGCGATTAAATATGCTGGAACCTATTCTCCCTGTATTGATTATAAATACTCGCACTGTGGTCCTACGAGTACCCCGAGAGTTATTGCCATCCTATGAATAGCTTTGAAAATCCTCGTCGAAATCATCAACGAAAAAAAATCTGCCTGAGAATTAACTCTTTCGTACTGCAAAAGAATGGGTCTTGAAAAAACGAAAAGTCACGTGACTGCAACCGTCTCTCATTTGGGGATGAAAAAAAACGTCTGAGAAAAAAAATGTACCCGATAATGTACTCAATTGGTCTCCGGCCCAATTGAGTCTTTATTAAGATTTAAGTGATTGACGTATCCGTTTTTAATTGACGTTTCCGTTA
The DNA here is from genome assembly GCA_030522765.1 of Ophioninae sp. B BG-2022a. Lineage (NCBI taxonomy): Eukaryota > Metazoa > Arthropoda > Insecta > Hymenoptera > Ichneumonidae > Ophioninae sp. B BG-2022a. The sequence goes on from JAPYZJ010000990.1 coordinate 20,656, forward strand.
CATATTATTATTTCTGAGAAATCCATTTGTTTGATCGTATTAAAATTTTTTTTCGGATAAATCGATGTTTTCTAGACGTTTCGAACGACAAGTATTTTCGTATTTTGATTTCGAGCATAAAAGAGCCAAGCTATTTGCCATTGACAAAACCCGGAATGATTATACGGAAGTTGAATCTTGAAAATAGAATTTTTATTTCGTCACGTGAAAAGTGGATGTTTTATCGAATTTATTGCGAGCAAACGAATAATTTGATGGATAAATACTTATGCAAAAAAAAAATAATGTTCGCCACGAATAATTGATGTTTATCGTAAGTAAAAATATTAGTTAGAAATGAAGCAAATAAATAAAAGAGGTATGAGTATAATATAACTTTTTTTTCAGTTCATGCACTGATTTTGATAAAACTAGTGGCGCCATTTTTCGAAATGATTTTTTTTTTTCAAAATTCTTCAAAAGTGTTTCGCAATTGATAAATTTCCGCACCCATTTTTCATCAACTTTCGATTTGATTATAATAATTCACAAATTCGAGCCCCCTCCCCTGGCGTTAATTCGATCATGCAGTTAATGTTACCATGCCAAAGAGCTTTTACCCGAGCGGCCATATTCTTTGATCGCGCTTCGAGAGGTTAAGGGGAAAGAAAAACCAACGTTCCGGAAATCGGATTTCTAGGTTTCCCTATAGTTACGAGGACCCCAGCACTTTCTGGATGAGATTTTCTTCGCATCCCGGAACAATAGTAGTATTATATCGATCGATCTTCCCTCTCGATTTGCCTCTCGTTATTTGCCCAGTTTCTCGCTTAGCGAACTAACGAATAAAGCGTTTCAATATTCGAAAGCCAAAAAAAAAAAAGGCATGAATGAAAATTTTTCGAATGATATTTTCGCCAATGTTGGAATCACGAACGCGGAATCACCAGAGTTCATTTCATTGGTAGCTACGAAACGTAACAATGCTCGGAATTAATATGATAATTATCGATGTGCAAGAACTAAAAGCACACACGAATTGTTTCACGGTAGCCAGTGAGTTGAAGTGATTTAACGAAGTATCGGATTTATTTGAACAGCGGGCCACGCCTACATCCAATCAGATCAGCTCGGAGCTATATCGCAATATTGTTAAATACGAAGTTCTCTGTACACTCGTTCAATACAGAGACCGGCGGCCATTGCCTCTATAGAAATATGTGTACACGAACCTTTTCATTAAATGCTTGAACAGACTACGTCACCATGCCACCAGGCCACAACACTCTCCTGTATTGGACCAGATAACAGTATTCCATCCTTATATACACCAAACCTCCGACCGTTTTCTATATAAATACACCCGCACACAAATACAGTTACCAAGTACATGCCCATGTATAAAGGTGGTTGCACTGACAACTGCCCTTTTCCTTTTTTCTTCCTCTCTAACAATTATTTTGTAAAGACGTGTTTTAGGTAAAAAAAACATTAATCAATTTTTTTTTTGTCCAGTAACAAGTCTTGGTCTTTTGCAATCAATGACTGCTCTATTTCTGAACTTTTTCGTAATTAGAAAAATTTATTTTAACATTATTATTATTACATTGTGGAATCGATACGGACTACTTACAAATCTGAATTTTTGCAAATATACACTCGAGTGGTGTGGTATGCATCATCCGAATTGAACCAAAAAATGTCTATAAAAAATTCCATTTTTCGTATAATAATATTCATGTAAACGGATAATGATAATTTCTTAAATTACTGTCGTATAATAATAAATGGGGTTAGTGAAATTGTGTTGATCATATTGGTTAAACGTTCGTCAATATTTGCAGCATTTTCGAGTAAATAAAAAAAAAATTGTGGCACAAACTTTTTACTAATATTTACGTGTGAGTGACTTGGTGAAAAAAATGATTTTCTACTTTTCATTAAATGACAACTTGTTTTTATAAGTATTTTTATTACGTAAAAAATTATTTCTTTTTCCGTATCTTGCATATTATTTGCATGCGTCGAAATATCGTTTTCCTGCAAACAATGTTCATCAAATATAGCAATTTGATAAAATCGATATTTTCAGCCACTCAAATGACGATTACACAAAAATTGCCTGAATGTATTCGAAAGTGATTTCGATATCGTTTTCCAGCAATTGATTAAAACGCTTTTGAAAATGGGCGATTTTCCAAATTGCCATCTAGCATATGCCTATGTATATGTATGCATGAATACGATTTTATATGGAACGTTTATGATTATTCCGTCCACTTTGCGTCACTCGGTAGCCTTGCGTTGAGCCCTGTTAATTGTTTATTAATATCGGCAGGGTGAAGCTTCCACGTGCGCATGTCAGTGTATTTTCATCATCGAGACATTCGTGGACGCACAATGGGCTCACTGTGAATAGTATTGAACGTAGGATAACGGAGAGAACCGTTGAAGAGTACACCACCTGTTTACTCCCATCGAAAATCCCATGACAATTCACCGAGTTCGCACGCCCGAGATAATAGTTATCTCCCCGTACACGCGTATAGAAATAGCATATCCTGATTGGTTGATTTAACCGCTAGTGGCTAATTAAATTGGTCGCGATAAAATAACCTGAATTTCGCCGCTGTGGCTCCATTCGTTCCTTCCTACGACCAGATAATTACCTTTTAATTATGGGCTTGATAATTTGCCATTTTGTGGAAGTACGTGACACTAGTTAGTATACCTTTTGAAAAAGTCAAATTATGTCAAACGATGGAGACTGCTTCGAGGTTTCATTGAAAACGTTTTTGGCCTGAATCATAGCCAAAAAAGTATATTTTTTAAAATATAATTTAAAAAGGTAATTTTTAATATAATTAAAAAAGGTAATTTTTAATGTAATTAAACAAGGTAATTTTTGATATAATTTAAAAAGGTAATTTTGCATATAATTAAAAAAGGTAATTTTTGATATAATTAAAAAGTAATTTTATATAATTGAGAAAAGTAATTTTTTAATACATTTTTATATATAATTACGAATTTTTTACGGGTCATTTAGTAAAATGTATTTCTGAAGTAGCTAAAACGAACTAACCTCATTTTCAATTCGGACTCATGCGACGCACGTTTTCCCGTCGCAAAATTGGGGATCGTCCATCTTCGATTTTTTAATAAGAAATACAAACGCCTCGCAGCTCGTCGCTTTTAATTATTCAAACTGATTCTCCACTCAGTCACGTGTTACTCGCTGCATCAAACCACCAACGACCCACGGCTTGTTCGGAGATAAATAGGGTCGGCAGACTTACCCACCGTGCTCGGTTACCCCGAATGACCCTATGTGACCACAGTCGAACCGAAACTGATGCTTTCTGTGTAAAGCTTTTTGATGGAAGGTTTCAACTACCCGTGCGTGATCTAATCTACCAATTTCTAGGATTAAATGTAGCCGTACACGCTTTTGTCAGACAGATGGTGTAACCATTTTTTTCGAAAGCTGAAAGGAATCTGGTAATGTTCAAAGGGAGTCAAAGTACATTTTCCAGTACCTGAATTCCCAATTTGATGAAAAGTCCCAATTATCACGTTCGAATCTACCAATTACCAGGATCAAATGTAACCGTACGCGCTTTTGTCAGACAGATGGTGTAACCATTTTTTTCGAAAACTGAAAGGAATCTAGAAATGTCCAAAGGTAGTCAAAGTACATTTTCCAGTACCTGAATTCCCAATTTGATGAAAAGTCACATTTATCACGTTCGAATCTACCAATTTCCAGGATTAAATGTAACCGTACTCGCTTTTGTCAGACAGATGGTGTAATCATTTTTTTCGAACACTGAAAGGAATCTAGAATTTTCCAAAGGCTAGAAATCTTTGAATCCATTTCCATCTAGAAATTCCTAAACCCAATTTGATGAAAAGTCCCAACTATCACGTTCGAATCTACCAATTACCAGGATTAAATGTAACCGTACACGCTTTTATCAGACAGATGGTGTAATCATTTTTTTCAAGCATCAAGAAATTTTAAAAATTCGAAAAGCAGTGAAAGTATATTTTCCAATAGGTGAATCCCCATCGATGTCGTTTTCTGATGGTGATGGGATATAAAGTTTTTTTTGCCTGAAGTACATAAATCGAGACGGAATTTTTCTGTCTTTTCGATCGGTTGGAGCTTAAGCTGGATGGAGATGGAGACAGATACGATCATATTGTAGAGATCCTCTTGCCTCCAGTCGTCGTAATCCTCATTCTGGTCGCGTGAGTGAACGCTAGGAAGAGAAATATACGAGTGTGCATTGGGATTGTGGATGTGGATGGCCACGCAGGCCACCCACATTCGTACTCGTATACATCGAGTACACGTATAACGTTCTGGAATCGTTGGGGACGAGTTATTCACGAGAATTTCAATTTATTTGCCCGTCAAATATCACCCGTGCCCACGCTCAATATGAAGGGGTTGTTCGGTGACGTAGATGAGAAGCGAAGGGCGTAAAAGAGAGAGACAGAGAGAGGAAGATCGAGAGAATGAAGGAGCACACGAGGAAGCTAGAGAGGTATGAAAACTTTCGTGCAATGAGTAAGAGAACTCCAATCTGAAACACACACACATTTCTATCCATACCTATATAACCATATGCAGAAACGTTTCGAGATTTAAGCTTTTATGCATACGTTGTACAGGGATATTCCAGTAGAAATCGAAAAATATTAATTCGAGCTTTATGTCCAATGGCTACTTGATTGATTATCAAAATTCACCAATGATTGGTCGAAATGAAAATTCGTGAAAAATTATTTCTGAACAATGTCCTCGAAGTATTGTTAGGTTGGATTAGGAAATTTTGATTCGTTGAATCGATGTCGAATCGTTGAGAATTTCGGGCAATGTGTACGATGTATTGGAGTTTTTTTATAAATTCTTTCCCTTTACTCTTTTGTGAGAGAGAAAGTAAGTTTTTTTCTCTTCACTCTTTTGCGAAAATTCAAACTTTTTTTTTGAAAAACTAAAGTGTTTTCTACTCTTAATGGTTCCGGAAGTTCAGCTGGTGTCAATTGATTCTAAATTATTCTAAATTCGAAATGAACCATAGATGAATACAACCGTTAATTTTTTGTTTATAAATACACGAATCTTTGAAATCAAAGTTGATACGTAAAGTTTTTTATCTATTTTGCAGAACATATTAAATTAGACAAAATAAAACACGTACTTCGAAACTTTTCAAAAACAGTCTTTTACAGACCTCTGGTCGTCATCTTCGAAAAGCAACGTTTGAAACGTGAAACACATCGACAGCTGATTCCTTAGTTTTAACATTTACCACAGCCATTAAACCGAGTTGGCGCTTCTAGTTTCCACGAAAACCAATTTGCTGGTTATGCCAAATTACCCGAATATCCTTTCTTCCCCCTAGTTGAATTTCTTGCTAATCCTTTTTTTGGCACGAAATTTGACACGTTGAACACTGTCGTTTTGGCAACGCCATCCGTTGGGAAACCACGGGAAGTTATTCAACGTCCTAACACGTAACATCAAGGAAGTTGTTACGGAGGCTCATTCGAACGGCTTCATTGAAGCCGGAAACGTATAAAAAAAGTCAGAGAGAGAGTCGAAAGTCGCGGAAGTATGTGGATCCGATCAAACAACGGATTCTCGACGATTTCTCGTTGCGGTGTGCTCTGAGGTCGGGAGCAGACCTTATATCGATTTCCAATTTGGCACGAGCAGACTGCGTGACCTCACTCATTGATTTTCGGTACGCGTAACCCGCAGCCGTTTTCCCGCTACATGCTAGGGATATCATTCGACGAAGGTTCCTTCGTAGTGATCTTATTCAATATTTTGCGAACATCGATTATTCTGATCGCTCGCTTCGAACGACGATTGAAGCCTCCGGAGCTCATATTTAAATTCACTTCTCGACTCATTCTCAAAATTGACTTGATATTCCCTACTCTTCAGCTATCCATGAACATTTAAACCTCCAAGTAAACCAGAAGTATTTTATTTTGAAAATTGCAATTTTTGTTTATATTTTTTTATTTTAATAATTGGACCAAAAATATTTTATTTTAGAAATTGAAAAAATTCAGTTTAAAAAATCATTTTGAAAATATGAAAAAAAAACATTTTCTGGTTTTTTTTAATATGATCGAAAAACTTGTTTTGTAAAATAAAAAAATAAACCAAAACATTTCGTTGCAACGATTCAAACTGGAGAACAACTGGAGAAAAACGATATTTCTGTATTCGAGTGGAATGTTGATCGAGGATTGTCCAATTTGTAGAAAACAAAGAAAATTCGTTTGGAAAGAAGTTCGTTGATTGTCAACTCTCGGATTTCTCAACTCTTGGGATTCCGTTAACACCTGAGTTATATTTACGAATCCTTGCTTTGTTTTCGAGTTAATTCGAGATGGATAAGATTTGAAAACGAGGCAAATTGCGCTTTCGTAGAAATATAACAGTTGCGCACTTCTTCTCGGTTGTCTTATTCAACCGGTAAATAATCACGGAAATAATGACTAGAGAATATATGAATATAGACACGCGAGCTTAGCCGAGCTTGGCGGACCCAGAGAGCGAGAAAGTACTTTACGATTCAATTTTCACTAACTAGAGCGTGGACTAATTAACCTGAGGGCACTCTTCCTCTCTCTATTTCTCACTCCCTTCACGGTGTCGTCGAGAGGGATGTTCGGGAGAGCAGGCGGTGGTTGAATGCCCGCTCGGCGTGAACAATGCATAGAGGATCAGTTGAAGGGGGCCACAGAGAGTGGGAGCACTCCATTTCTCACGATAGTTCATGATTCTACCGCAAGCGAGGGAAAGATTGTAACTCGCTTGATCTAATACGAAAAGTTACGTCGATAACGAGGTTTTTGTTGGTGGCAGGTTTCACGTGTACGTTTCGATGCACCTTCAAATCCGATAAACAAAAGAGTCGGAAAATGAATTGGTTGATGTGGAGAAAAAAACCCAAACCTTTTTTTTCCTTTTTTCCCTGCAGTTCTTCTGGAAAAATTGAACTAGAAAATCACCAAAGCGTCATTCGAGATCCTCTTTTCGAATCATTATCGAATAGCTCGTCTGAATCAATTTAGACATCTGAATGAATAAAAAACGGTTTTGAAAATAAAAGCTATTTGACTAAACCAAACGAAGAATATTTTAGTTTTCTAAAAATGTAAACTTTATCTTTCGTAAAATCTGTTTTCTGTCTGAGAAAAGTACGAGTCTATAAAATGGTCTCGAAGAGTTTTTTAAATTCTTCTTCGACAACATCAACAAAAATTCCTCATAAATCCATATTTCTCTCATTTAGTTTCCAATATATTTTCTCTTTTTTTTCCCACGACACGTCTTCACTGGAAGCTCAAAACAGCCTCAATTTTCCTTTCAGTTCCCACACTGTATTATTTTGACACACGAAAATCCCTCGTAATTAACGATTCCTTTAAATCTTTAAAGGAGGAAATAAGGAGATCATGAGCTGATCTACACGAATTTTGAACTTTTGATTAATTGTATTTTTGTAAAATTAAGCTCGTGCTTTGCTAAGACTGATAAAAAGCTTTCCAGGTTTTCGTAACGAACCTTCTCTTCAATTTTATTTCTGCTCTTCCGTCCTCGAGTCGTAGTTGTTTTTTTGTTTCGTGATACTTCACGTTCCGACTCTTTCGTTTCCACTCTTTTACGTAGGTACATACGTGCGGATAAGGACGTAAAAGTGGGATATCTCTCGCAGACTCCACTCGGTCGTTTCATTACTATTTTTGTTCCTTGTGACGTGAGAACGAGCACTCGTTTTCATCCCCCATCCTTAATTGCTGCATCGTCCGGCAGCTCGATCTTGAGGAAAAAAGCTCACGTGACAGGAAAGTAGAAACAGGGAATAAAACGAAAGAGCTGTTTCATTCCTCCTTCTTCGAATCCCCTTAATCGCTTCTTATCACGCGCGAGATACCTTCGAGTATCCTTCTTTCCTGGCGAAGGATACTTCAAGGATACGACAAGGGATACACTTTTTCCATTCAACTTGGTCATTGTCACAAGTGAAAGCTTCTGATCCTTTCAAAACGTTGAAAAAGAAAAATCGCCTGTGACTCGATTAGGTCAAGTCCGAGAAAAGTGAACACCTTAAGATTACCCCGATTATTGTCGATAACGTATAACAGAGAAAATCAAAGCAATTAGATTAGTCTTTATTTAATTAACTTTCGAAAAGCGTCAACGATGCTTCTTTGTTATTGTTCAATTAGTTGCTATAAATCAAATTGAAATAAGACAACGGTTATTTTCTTTTTGATGCTCGAAAGAAATGTTTGGGTTTGTTCGAACGTAAAAAATGTTATGTTGTTTGAATGTAAAAAATGTTTTGTTGCTTGAAAATGAAAAATTCGGATAATTTTTTTCTAGGCAAAAATGTATTTTTATGGAGTTCTGGTCTTTCAAACATAATTATTGATAATTATTAAACGTTTTTTATTAAAAATATATCCATGCAGGGGTGAACAACTGTAATACAAAGATGAGTTCTGGGTCGTATGAAGATGAAATGATAAAGTTAGAGGTCCCTTAAACAAGCTATTTAAATTTTTAAAAAGTTTAATAGGATATACATTTTCATTAAAATAATTTTAAAAAATGTTATATAACAATATTTTTCAATAGGTTTAATAAAATAATCATTTTAATAAAAACTTTACACAAAATTTGTAAAGTTTTTAAATAAAATAATTAATACGCTAAATATGCCATCTGACAAAAACGATTTTGTTATTTCAACCATTATTTTCAAAAATCGACGACTTTTCGAATTCCTAACAGAACGCTTCACCTAAACGACTCTTTATTCCATTGGAAGTTGACAAATTCAACGAGGGGCTTTATCTTATTTATCGACTGATAAAAATTGTACGAAAAATCCCGATTCCTGAACCATTCGATTTCAAAAAGGATTCCTTTTTTGCTTTTTGGGCGGTTTCGTTGAAAGGTTAGGACGCGGTATCGGGATCGATGAGGGTGGAGAACAAAAAGGGTGTACCCATGAACACCCTAGGATCAGGATAAACGGCAAATACGCGTAGCCCCGTTTATAAATGTATGCAAAATCCCTGAACTCGTATGCGCATTATGCATGTATCATCGTGAGCGTACATACGAATATTTGTTTATGTATGTGCAAGCCCATATTCGTATTAACTTCAATGGGAGATATACCGACCTCGCGGATGGTGCCGCGGAGAAATTGGACGTCGAGTAATGGTGCGTGAGACAGATCTGACACGTATCAATCAGCCGGATGGAATCCCGCTGGAAGCCTGTGCTCCCTCGCTCTCGCTTCTCTCCAGCTGCGTTATATGTACAGGGTGATCGAAAAAGTGAAAAAGAAATACTCGATGTCTATCCGAATCACCCTCGTGCACGCTCTACGATCTTAAAAAAAAACCTGACAAACTTTTTTTTCGTCGATTTTCTTGTTGAGTGAATTTCCTTATTTTTATTTTTTGTTGTGGAGGTATTTTGGGAAATTATTGATTTTTTAACTTGTTTATCTCGAAGTAAAATGTTTTTTGTTGTCTTGTCTTATATTAGGGTAAAAATGTTTTTTTATTATCTGCATTTCAGTGGCGTTCTGTGAACCCTGATGACTAGGTCTAAACCCAAACCCATTCATTGATTTTTTTTTATTGAAGTTTACAGTTTAATTCCCAGCTGGTTAATTAATTGTAATTCAGTAGTGCACTAGTGATACAATAACACTTTTGACCAACAAATAGACCGCAAGAGCAGTAATTATCACGAAAATTTTGCGTTAAATTTTTTTTATTCAATTATGTTGAATATTTTTATCAAATTTCATTTATTGAAGATGAAAATCACGTATGAAATTGAATTAAGTGGTATTATATTTTGTATACGAATGGAATGAATGAATTAATGAAAATTGAGTCATTATTTAATTTAAAAAAAAAAAAGAATCTTTTTCAAATGAATTAAAAATTAATAATTCAGTAAAAAAATTTAATAATTTTTTTTAATTGAAAACTAGAGTGATAAGAGTTATCGAGATTTTTTTTTCGTACGTTTATTTTCTGGTTACCCTATACATAAGATTTTACGGAGGTTTATGGTGAATTTCCTGATATGGTTACCCGCAGCTCCATTCACGCAGCGACCATTTTCCGTGGGCATACATATTATTATGTACAATTGCAGAATATCCAATCCGTAATAAACCCGTAACGCGGCACATCGCTATGGAAACGCATCTATGTATATATAGCCCACATATCCACAATCCACATCCGCATATTTGGTCACCGCGAGAATCTCGAAGTCCACTTGAATCTAGAAAATTATCGATACGATGCAAATTTATTTAAACAAAAAACGATATTTTTTGGTTCGCAAAAAATGTTCAACAAAAGTAAAATAAAAAAGATAAATTTAAGTACAAGTAAAATGTTCAAATTTATGAGGTTATGTAGATCTTTTACACGGCTTAAATTTATTATTAAATGAATTATTCGCAAACCTAACCTTGTAAACAAATCCACAAAATCCCCGCCCCCATTTTAAACTTTTTTTTTCGTCTACTAGAATCTAGAAAATTATCGATACGACGCAAATTTATTTAACCAAAAAAACGATATTTTTTGGTTCGCAAAAAATGTTCAACAAAATAAAATGAAAATTTTTTCTGAAAAAAATCAATTTAAGTACCAGTAAAATGTTCAAATTCGTGAGGTTATGTAGATCTTCTACACGGCTTTAATTTATCATTAAATGAGTTATTTGCAAATCTAACCTTGTAAACAAATCCACAAAACCCCCGCCCCCATTTTAAACATTTTTTTCGTTCAATTAGTGATAACTTAACCGAAAAATGAATTTCAAAGGAAATCTCAAACGAAGGTTTTTCGAAGATCGAAAATCTTATAAAACAGCAATAAACAATAAAGAGAGTCGATCAATCGATGGGGTGTTCAAGGACTGATATTCTTTCAGTGGATAACTGACGTGAAAGGGGAAAAACGATGTTTCGTTTTTTCGTCATCCCCTAAATTCAGATGGGACATTCCAGTGGCGAAAAATCCTCCCCTAGGGCTTACCCTTATCGTGCCAGAAGAGCGACACAAGGAAATACGTTTTCTCTTGAAAACGACGTAATGATTTCTGAAGAAAGACTTCCCCCAGAGCTCGGCGAAGCTTCTCCAGTCGATCAGATACAAGTCCATTTAGGAGAGACGCCGAAGATTCTATTTACAGAACCCGAGTATTTGCACCGCTGAACGAAACACGAAAAGTACGCGAATGTTGGAAAAAAAAATATATTTGAAAAAAAAGAAGGAATTACCCCCGAGAAAGGGGATAGTAAACCTCGTCAAGAAATTCGGACGCGTGTTGGAAAGCTTACCGTAGTGGTTTCGTGATTTTATTTGCACTTCCGTTCGTTCAAGTTCAGCCTGTTGCTATTTTTCACTTTTTTTTTTCTTCTCTCTACCCCAATGGAATTGAGAAAAAATTCGATCTCCGATGGAAATCGATCTGCGAAATTTACCACTATGATCTACGATGAAACGGGATTTTTATTTTTTTTATTTTTCAAACCGGAAACGAAATATTTCGTATTTTGCAGACCGAAAATTTAAATGAGATTCCACTGTATTTGTTCTGATTTTCTATTTTTGTGATTTCCGGATTTTTGTTTTTTGGCATTTCTTTTTTGTTTCTATATTTTGTTTATGTCCTTTTTTATTTCAGTATTTTTCCGATTTTCATATTTTTCTGATTTGAACGTTTTGTTTATTTCGGTATATTTCGGATTTCCATGTTTTTCTGATTTCCATATTTTTCTCACTTTTGCATTTTTAAATTCCGTATTTTATCGATTTTCGTATTTTTTCGATTTTCATATTTTTCTGATTTGAACGTTTTGTTTATTTCGGTATATTTCGTTCTGATTTGAACGTTTTGTTTATTTCGGTATATTTCGGATTTCCATGTTTTTCTGATTCCCATATTTTTCTAATTTTTGCATTTTAAAATTCCGTATTTTACCGATTTTCGTATTTTTTGGATTTTCATATTATTCCGATTTTCCAATTTTCCTGATTTTCACATTTTTCTGATTTTCTGGCCGCCAGACCAGCCTTCCAGTGGCTGGTTACCGATGCGCTCGTAAGCGGTCACCGCTCCAAGTATTGGCGATGCGCAACGGTTGCTTAACTCAAAATTATCCCGGAGGGAAATCTCGAGCGGGCATTCACGAGTGTCGGTAAAAACGACGTTTATTCGCTCGCCGAATATAGTTGTCAGACAATTTCATCTCTCGTGGTCTCCATCTTTCGTAAATTCGATGTCGCAGTTCTCTTCCCCGTTCGGTCGAAATGCAATCTGGCCAAGTGACGCATCTGTTGTAAGAGACATTTGCGGAAATTCGCTGACGTTTAATAAAGGCGCGCTCGAGTTGAGGCAACTATATTAACGGGAGCTGCCAAGATCTTTGCAGTGTCTGGAATGAGATGTTGAACGTACGCGTATAAGTGACACATGCGTAGTAAATGATCATGTCGTATCTAACTAATGGATTAAACACTCCACTTTCCACTTTCTCCTTGACATTTCCCCTCAATTTTCATGAAAAATTCAATACCGATACTTCGTTCACATGTTCCCCCCTAAATTTTCGATATTTACAAAAATCGAAATTCCAAATAAAATTTCCAACATATCATTTTTTTTTACATCTCCAATAGTTGGAAAAAAATTTTTTTTTGTATTTTTTTCCTATTATCAATTTTCTGCCAGCCCATCATAGATTGAAGAGAAGTGCGAAAATTTGGGACTGAAATTTAAAAAAATCACGTTTCTTTGCATCTCGAATGATTAAGAAAAAAAACTTTTTCAGCAATTTTTCTCCAATTTTTTTTTGCTATTTTATGATCGATTGAAAAGGAGTACAAATATTTTAGATTTAAATTGACTAAAATTACTGTTTTTGCATCTAGAATAGTGAAAAATTATTTTTTCAGGAATTTGTTTTCTGTGCTTTTCGATATTTGTTTAATCAAAATTAGAAAATTTAAACTTTCATGAAAATTAGAAATTAAATTGAAAAAAATGGTTTTCTTTTAACAAATAAAACAAATACAAAATAGGATCTTATATTTTTTCAAATAGACATTTTTTCAAATACAAAAAATACAAATTAACAAATACAAAAAATATACAAAAAATACAAAATACAACCATGTAATTTTTAACATGTTTATGGATAATCCAATTTAATATTTTTCCATACACGAGTCGTGCATTTGATAGCACTTAACGTTATATTAAAAAAAAAATGGCGGAATTAACGATTCGAGGTTGACTGGTTTCTTTTTCGTTTGCCATGCGAACGAGGTTTGCGGTTCGCTCACAGGCCTGTCTGCAGAACAAACTCTTTTTCGTTTCCGAAATAAAAACGGTTCGGCCCCGGGACCACTTCAATTTCACCGCTTTTTCTCCTCCCTTTTGCTTCCTCTCTTCGTCCCCTCGTCGAAAGTACCTAAATGTGAAAAGCTTGCTCTCGAAGAGAGGAGAGAAGGGCCATTGTACGGTTCCACTTTGATGATCTCTGGAATGGATAGGAAAATATATTTGAGTGCTTCAGTCCCCTAAATCCACTGATAAACAATAAGAGCAATAGAAAAACAATTGATTGTCAGTCCATTGTAACGAATATATTTTTTCATCGTTTTTAAGTCATGTTCTTTTTTTACGAAATGGTATAATTTTTTTTAGGTTTAAGATTTTTTTACAAAAATATTTTGCAAATTTAGAGCTTTCATTCATTTATTCAACAATTTTTCATTTTTTAATAATTGCCATATAACTGGTTACATTTTTCACGTTCGATAATGCTATTTCACGTGAAATATCTTACGAAAATTGAATTCATAAAAATTCATTTTTTACTTAAAAAAACAATTCGTACTTTGCAAAAATTAATTCTTCCCAACGTAAACCTCTTATTTATGTTGTTTCATACTTAAAATTGCAAAATAAAATTAAACGAAAATCAATTATAACCCCACGTATAGGAAAAGTCACTAAACTATGAAACGACCTGTATCGTTTAAAAAAAAAACATTAAAACCGCGGATTTTAAGGAACAACTGAATGGATATTAAAAACTTCCCAAAATTCTTAAAAATTTGAGTAATCTTAGTTCTTTAAAGAATAATAATACACGAATTTTCCAAAATGAATTTTCCAATCTATTTTTTATCCGGGCCTGATTTTTTTGGTGACTTCGAAATCTATTCATTATCCTGAGAACCCTAGTAAGCTTTTCACGTTTCATTTGTTTCGGCGTTTCGTTTGCGAAGACGTTCGGATCGACGTACCAATTTATAGACATTACGTAGAGTTTCAAAGTGGACAAAAGACTCTCCAGTCTTCTCCCTCCAGTTCTCGGTTCATCTTGTATACCAGCCTGAAAATCCGGACATATTACGTAGTAGGTTTCCACCCTCGATGAGAGGAATGAACCGACGATAAGCCCGATCGAAATAGACTGGCCCCCAATGCTTCGAGGTTCTGGCTGCGATCAAATCTGTCTGGAGTCTGGACGATGAAAACCCACCAGCTCTGACAATCTTGTGCATTTCGCGAAACCATTTTTTTTTTATCACTCGGTCCGATTTTTTTATCACTCTACGAGTCAACTTCTTACTGAATTTGATTTGGTCAAACGCGAGGAATCATCAATTTTTTTCATTGTTATAAAATACCATTTTTATTTTATTAATTTTTTTCCGTTCCTTTCTAATTACGTTTTTACGATAATTGAAATATTAAAGAGATACATTTTTTTTTGATAAACTCAATAGAATATTTTATTTGATCAACGAATTAAATAAAATGTTTTTATTTAATTAATATCCTGCAAACGGTTTGGAAATTTCATCGCTAACTGCGTAAACAGGTAATCGTTTCGATTATCCATAACGATTCTCAATCAACAAACGAAATTTGAGTTTTCACGCAAGTTTTTGAAAACGCGAAATTTCTCGGTATCCTTAGAAAGCGATTTTTTTGTACTCTTCAAGCCCATCTTTTTTCCTCTTTTTCCCTAGATCCCATAAAAAACCGCAGTTGAAGAAGACTTTCCTCCGTCAAGAAAAATAGGGAGTGGAAAAATGAAAGAGACTAGGATATATAGCGACCGCGTTAGAATTTAATAACTCAAGTTTCGAGAGTAGTCTTATCGAGCAGAAGCGCATAAGGATGCCACAAAGATGCGAAATGAAATGAGAGATTTTTCCCTCGAAAATCCAAGGCCCATCTTCCTCGCTATATTTACGTTTACGAAAAGTGTCGGGGGACCAGACTGTGAAGAAACCAAAGTGGAAAAGGTGCGTGTTGGTCAGACGTTCAAGAAATATCATTATTCTCGTCACGGTGTATTTTTTACTTTCATTCCATTTTGTAAAAATTAATTTCAATTTAAATTAATTAAAAATGAATAATTCATACTGTAAATAATTACAATAGTTTTCAAAATTTACATTTGACAATCCATGATTAAGAAGTAACGATAAATACTGATTTATTTATTGATGATTAAGATAATAAGTAAGTTAATATTGAGACTTACTAATTAATAATTAATTAGTAAATATCAGTACCGACATTCCATAAAATTTTAATTCCACTGATCGACCTAATTTCGGAGTATTTTATATTTAAAAACGTCAATTTTTCAAGCCAATTTTTCTTCGTTAGGTAAAAAAAAGCAAACTTCCGGTTACTTCAAACCCAAACACGATTATCGAAAAAAAAAAATGCCCAGTTTCAAAGTGTAAATTTAATAAAACAGGAAACAATACTAAAGTCACTACAACGATTATTAATCAATTACTTAAAGATTAATAACCCAAACAAACCGTCGACTAACCGTGTTCACTCGGATAAGCTTATTTAATACAAATTAATTTTAACTCATATATTCGAAGATTTCAAAAAATAATCTAGACATTTTTCGCTACACGACTGCAGTCTGCAGCGATAGGACTACCTTGAGGATCGTTCGGACGATCCTCTGATATCCGGTATTACGTGAGAAGGTACGTGGACGAAGACAGGAAGAACAGGGAGAGTCTTGTCTGCGAAACGGTCTGATTTAATCGAGGAACGGTAAGGCAGAAGAGATTAGTGAAGGACGGGGCAATCGCGAAGGGAAAAGGGATCGAGTGGTGGCGGGGGGGGGGGGGGGGGGGGGGGGGGGGGGAAAATAAAATATAGGAAACCCAAGACGCAAGGGCGGAGCATACGGTTGAGACTACCGGTGTGCTGGTATTATTTCGAGAGTTGAACAGGATCAGCGTGGAATCACGACGGCAAAGATTTAATTGCACGATGTGCCGTGAATTTATAATACAAGACTATTCCAACAAAAACCAAGAGATATCTGTTCCAGCCATACGAATTAGTCTTCGTATTACGTCAATAATTCGTATCCTCAATGATCTCGTACGTGCTCGTTTGAATTCGCACGAAATTTTACCTCTCGTTTCAAGCCACAGTCACTGAATTATTTTCGTATTCTGGGTGAGTGACAGTCTCGAGTAATCGACTTTTCGTTTCTGAGATTGCTGAACTACCATCTGATCGTTGGAAGGGAAAAGCTTATTGGTACATCATGTTCCAATTGAGTATCTGATCAGACGATTTACTTTTAGACACGAGAAAGATTTTTTTTCCTTGTTCGATTGTCTTTTTCAATCTGACGTGGAAAATCAGTTGGATATGTGAGAGCTTGGGATGAATCGGATTTATTTAAATTGTAACACTCATTAATGAAGGCTAATAATAATATCACGAGCGGATCAACTTTTTTTCCATTCAGTTTGGGTTTTGATGAACTGTCTATCGAAAGATTCATTTCCAGGGAATTCGGATTTGATTCAATAGATAATTGATTAATTGTACTCGTTAATACGTTGAGTATCGTCAATCAACTTGTTAATTGTATAATTCCCGTTAATTATCTCATTAATGCGTTGATTCTCGTTTAATGACTCGTTAATTCGATAATTCTTGTTAATCACCTCATTAAGTAATAGTATCTCGTTAATTTCTTTCAATTATATCGAAAACTGCATCTTTAGGACACAACAAATATTTATTCTTCTTAAAGACTCGAGCTATTGGAGATTACATTGAAAACATTATTCGTCATTTTAGGCAACTCAAATTTAAATTCAAAATGAGAGAAATTTTACATATTTTCATACAATCAATTCGAGACCAGTAAATTGCAAAAGAAAAATTTTTCATTAATCAGAAAAATCAAGAAATTAAATGTACGAAGAAAATATCAAGATTTAAAAAAATGTTTAACGAAGGAAGTAAAAAGAAAAATAATAAGGAAGAACAAATAAAGAAAAATTAAAGAAATAAAAAAACTGAATCCGCAACGATGCAAGTTCAAAACTCAAAATGAGAGAAATTTTACATATTTTCATACAATCAATTCGAGCCCAGTAATTTGCAAAAGAAAAATTTTTCATTAATCAGAAAAATCAAGAAATTAAATGTAAGAAGAAAAACCAAGATTTTAAAAAATGTTTAAGGGAGGAAGTAAAAAAAGATAATAAGAAAGAACAAATAAAGAAAAATTAAATAAATAAAACAACTGAATCCGCAACGATTCAAGTTCAAAAGTCATCCACTTGGAGAGCTCTGAGCTTTCCTGAACTCTTCATCTTTATTCCAACATACGCAATTTTCTCATACTTCGATATGCTCGACGATAAGGTAGCAAAGTTTGCCCATGTGTACCAGTCTGCATAATACTGGTCTATGGTACCAATGCAAATATTGAAGTTGATCGTGAATTCCCATTACGTATGTATGTAAAGCAGATTGCCGTTGCATCTACATCGCCGATAATACGAGAATGCCACGAGAGCTCCATCGCGTTATTATTTCTTAATCGTCAAGTTATTCATTCGCTTCTATAGTTTCAGTGATTTGATTGTTAGTGAATCGATTATCGATTGTAATTCGTAAGCGATGTAACCGATGGCGGAACTGATCAGCGTTTGTTGACTGGCCTAATTAATAGCAATTACGTTTCTAGTGATGAAGATTGACGGATTATAAACAAATCAAACATTCTACGAGTCCTCATACATAAATTGACAAATTATTCGTTATTTACTAATCCACTATGATTTCTGTTTATTCCCAACTCCGGAATGAAATAAACCCAAACAAACTCATCTAGAACTATCTAGAACCTTAAGGTTGTCGTTTCGTTTGAAAGTTGTTTTTTTTTAACTTTTTTCGGAATTTCTGTTTAACAAACCATCAAAATAAAATAATGTATAAATCGTACATAATTGTTATCAACATTGAAACAAACTTTGCGAATTTTTCGAAATCACTATATTTTATATAATAGAAGATACATCGCCTAACAGAAACATACAAAAAATGGTGCTCCACTGCACGATTCCGTTCGTTTTGCTTATCTAAAATAAAATAAATTAACCGCTATTTTGCTTATCTGAATAAGAAATTAACCGCCATTTTGATTGAAAGATTCGACGCTCTAAGCGTTGAAAGAAAAACAAAGTTTTCATTTGAATTTTCTGATCGGTTATAAAATTCGACAGTGATTTCGGGAGCTCCATGAGGAACCGTGGGAACGACACGTGCCGTTGTAAACACGAATTGAAACGGACGATGTTAACGCTTCGCGTGAATCTCACCCGAGGCGCTTCAGTGGGCCTCTGTGGACTTATCTCGTGTATTGCCAACTTTCGAGCCACGAAAACAGTGTAGCTAACGCCATCTATCGCCAACGAGCTGTTTTACACTTAACGATCGGTGATATACAGGGTGTCCCAGCTAAGAATGGGAATCCCTCAAATGGGAGGTAGGGGATGAAATTCTAAGACGATTGATATAAGCATGTATGGGTCTCAGATCAACCCTTGAATTGTTATTAATTTTTTACGGCAGCCAATCAGACGCGCCCGGAGGCGGGCCTACGACGGTGAGCGACACGTACGTGTCCCGGAGTGGGTAGTTCCCGGAGGGGCGGTACCCCCACCATGCGGGCTCTCCGGCTCGGGCGCGTCCGATTGGCTGCCGTTAAAAATTAATAACAATTCAGGGGTTCATCTGGGACCCATACATGCTTATATCAATCGTCTTAGAATTTCATCCCCTACCTCCCATTTCAGGGATGACACTCTTAGCTGAGACACCCTGTATATTTATATACACGTGGCTCGGCGAGGGAATCCGTTGGTCACGTGCGCATGCCCAGTGGACTCTCGATCTCTCATTCGCTCCTCTCGGCTCATTGGTACAACCGCCACTAAACCAGTAGCTTGTAGTTGCCTCCGGTAGTTTGCTACGAAGCGCCTCTTGTTGACAGTCACTCGAACGCGTCACGAAACACAACGATGCTTATTTATCGTCGTCCTGGCGAGCTTGACAGAGGGTATTAACTTCGTGTTAATTACGAGAACGTCGAGAAAACGAGGAACGAACTTTATATACATTTGATTATATAATCGTTTTTCTCTCCCTCTCTTTCTCTCTCTCTCTCTGTGCCTCTCTCGTGATCTTACCACCCGAAATACTGAAACATTTTTCGTGCTTCCAGCACTTTAGAGGTTAGGCTGCTATTGTAACCTCAAAGTAGGCGGGATTTGAAAAATTTTATTTCAAAGCATGATTTCATCGATAATTTGGACGTCGTTTTAACTGTTATATTAAGTATGTATTTTATTAGTTTATTTTATTCATACCTTATTCATAACCTCAAATTAAAAAGTTTGAGGTTATATTAATTTTACGAGTAAAAATAGCTCGAAAATAGCTTGACCTCATGTCAAGAATCGTTGAACATTGAACTCCCATACGCGTTTTGTCTTTCTGGACTAAACTAGCGTGGGCAAGTGTGCGCAAGCGTACATTTATCAGTGTCAATCTTTCTTGACCAGACAATGAACATGCTCTGTAAAAACTTGATTGTCTCGTTAACTCAATATTCCTCGAAAGTCATGTCTCGTGATTCTCACCAAGTCTCTTTAATCTCTAATTATCACCAGATCTAGTTTCACATAAATCTCTACCCTATTATTTACAGTTTTCACAAAGCTACCAATTATTATTTATTCGAACAATTTATGACTTTTTTTTCGTCAATTTTTTAACTTTTTTCGAATTTCCTTCGTTAAAGGGAATTTTCGGTTACCCTTTTCATGGCGCCCGTACTATAAGAATTTCTGCAATCAAAACATCGAAAAATCGTTTTCCAAAAAACGCATTGCGATTTCCAATTTGATTGCTAATTTTCCATGCTTTTTTTATTCCCTCTCTTCACCCCCTACCGGTTCACTAATTTTGTTTTTCGTCTACGCCGTGGGCGCATGCGCACCAAGAATTTGCGTTTATACGTTTTGGAGACCGAGCAACGTTTATATTTGGCTTTCTCGTCTCTATCCGCGTCCATTCGTTATGACTAATAAACGAGGAGGTCGCGAGTGTTAATTATTCGTGAATACACGTCTAGCGCACGAGAGAAGAGCTTCCATGACTTTTCCGAGCTCGGAGATACGTTACAGCTGCGCGATATGTCGCGTTTGTGTACACGGGCTAAATGAATATCGAACCTGACGTACCCGAGAGGGCGTACAAAAGGTTTTATCAATTCTCGAAGTTGAGCCCTTTGGACGCTCAGACTACATCGCTAGTGACGGATCGCGTTTCTCTCCATTCGTATATTTGTATGAAAAAGTCGAGTTTATACGTAGGGTCAATTTAGGTTTCGATCTACCGGTCAATTTTCAAACTTTTATTGCGACCGAACTATCCAGCCAAAAAAGTTCAAAAAATTATTGAACATCCTTCGATCATTGCAAATGACCTAGGAAAAAGTGATTTACGAAAAATTAAACGGTGAAGTATTTTTAAAAAATCGGAAACAAACGAAAACCGAAAATAATGCACTTTTTCACTTGAAAAATTAATAATTCTCAGAATTTTGAATAGTTTTGGGTAAAATTTGAATTTGACAGTCTTCAGATATAGTCCTTTTAGGAAAAAAAATATCAGACTGTGTGTGTTCCAAAAAAGGTATTTTTCGGGCACGTGAAGTTGCTTAGAATTTTGGAATATAGAGGATACGAGAACCTTCGAGTAGATGGCGACACTGGGCGATTCATGGCTGGAAGCTATCGCGTAGTTGGGCCCAAAGTTGATCGACCGGTTGATTTTACTCAATCATCCATCAAGCGATCGAAATGTAGTTCAAAGATAAATTCAAAATCCATGCCAACGAAGTCGCGATCAAAAGCTAGTATTTCATATTTCCCTGAAGCGACCATGAAGCTTTACAGCCGCGTTCAGTGCTAAAAATACCAAACGGCTTATTTTATGTTTTCGAGTTGCATTAATTATGCAAATGCGTAAAACACTATCGACAACTTTACAAGCTTACCTTGATCGTTCGATATCACATAAAACAGTGACTTTTCGTGAAATTGATCTTCTCTTTCGTTGTGACAAAAAAAATGAGTGAACGCTTGGCATTTTTAACAAATTCTTGAGCAGTCCATTAAAAAATACAAAAAAGACGCTATTTAGCTTTATTTTCGTTCCAATTGTGACCCATTTCGAATTGTTTATTCAAAAGATCGACAAACCGGAAACTACCGTTTTGATGCAAAATCGATCGATCTTTTTTTGGAAAAAATATTTTCAAATCGACTTCCCAAAAAAGCCACCCAAATTGACTTTCAAATAGAACGAAGAATGTTTTAAAAAAAACGTGTTTTTGAGTCCTCTAAAAAAAATCCACCCTTATCAGCCCCCTTGCAATAAAATTTAACGTTTCAACGATTCGCCAATAGCCGAAATCCTTTTTTACCTCCAGTTTGGAATTGGTTTCGAATTGTGTGTACGAATAGAGTAATAAGTAACAAGGACTGAATAAACGAGACGTCTCGAGTCTTGTCTCTCGTGAAAAATTCGCAGGCCTGACACAAGGGTCGCTTCAGGCACGAGGAAAAGGGGAAAGCGAATAAAGATCCAAAGAAAAAGTAACGACAAGAGCCTCGCGAGGGAAAGGACAGACGAGCAAACGGTAGAAGGAAAAAGGACCGTAGAAACAAAAAAAAACACATTACTCGACTCGGCAACAATAAGAGTGCCCAGATGAAAGAGTTTTGAATCCTCGAGCTACTCCGTTCCGTTTCTCCTTATCTTTCCTTTTTTATCTTTTTTTTTTTGGTCCCACGAAAAGCTTTAAAAAATTCTGTAGGTGTATCGTGTATACAGGGTGGTACGATAAGAGCCATCTCAAGGAAAAATTTAGGTACTCCCGAGAATTTTTAGCTTCCGAGAAAAAAAACATTTTTTCTTTAATTAAAATTAATTTAATAAAATTATTACGTGCATTATGATTAACATAAAAATTAATATATAATTAATAAATCGTATTAGAAATTTAATAATACATTTTTTTTTACAAATTACTATAAATTATAATTACAATTTTATTATGCAATTTGAAAAATCTTTTTGAAAAATCGACGATGAATTTTTCGAAAATTTACGTTCTAAGGTAAACCGTTAATAAAAATCGTAAAACAGCCGAATAGTTGATACCTTATAATTGTAATTTTTCGTTTTTCATACTTTTTGTGGATTTTTATTGAGGTACAGGTCAGTATCGAGTGCGTTTATGTGCGCTCGTGTGCAGAACCCGAAAACGCTTCGATAGCGCGCAAGGCTTCGAAGTGGTTCCGCTGACCGTCGCAAACTGAATTTCCGATAATTGCGTTTCCCGTCGCCTAAAATGATAATTAAATTTCTAGCTCGAGTGCCCGCTATGTCGGCCTCGCTTCCTCGCCGTCTGTCAATTGCGCACTGACACTCTCGCGTCCGTTTCTCTTTTATTCACGTGTGTACGTCGATTCGTCGCGCACGCATACGCCTACTCGAATTATCCTCGAATGGATTTAAAAACAAAAAAAAAAAAACAGCTCGGTTGTACGACGGATTGCAACAAGTAGAATTCGTTAGCGAAAAGCTACGAATTTTAAATGTGCAATCGAGTGCGCTTTGGGTGCCAGGAGTGCATCGCACTTTTCCACTTTTCGATCGATACCTACCGAATCATGAGTGTTAATTGCAGGCCGGGGAAAAATGTGGCTGCCTAGAACCATCGGGAAGGACAACGATGTGTCGACAGGAATTTGAAGGCCTTTGAGAACCCCTGACGCTTCTATTCTGCTAAACCAACCCAAACAAGTGCAAACTGGTACGAATTGATCCAAACAAACCCAAACAAACCCAATGAAACCTAAACCCAATTCAACTCAAACCCAAACCCGATTAAACTCAAACCCAAACCCGATTAAACTCAAACCTAATCAAACACAAACCTAATAAAACACAAACGAACACAAACCCAATCAAAATCAAACCAAATCAAACCTGAATCCAATCAAACCTGAATCCAAACAAACCTGAATGCAATCCAACCAGAATCGAATCAAAGCTCAATCCAATCAAACCTAGATCCAATCAAACCTGAATCCAATCCAACCAGAATCGAATCAAACCTGAATCCAATCAAACCTGAATCCAATCAAACCCGAATCCAATCAAACCTGAATCCAACCAAACCTGAATCCAATCAAACCCGAATCCAATCAAACCCGAATCCAATCAAACCTGAATCCAACCAAACCTGAATCCAATCAAACCCGAATCCAATCGAACCTGAATCCAATCAAACCTGAATCCAACCAAACCTGAATCCAATCAAACCTGAATCCAATCAAACCTGAATCTAATCAAACTTGTCCAATCAAACCTGAATCCAATCAAACCTGAATTCAATCAAACTTGAACCCAATCAAACCTAAATGCAATCAAACCCGAATCCAATCAAACCTGAATCGAATCAAACCTGAATACAACCAAACCTGAATCCAGTCAAACCTGAACCCAATCAAACCTGAATCCAATCAAACCCAAACCAAATCAAACCTGAATCCAATCAAACCTGAACCCAATCAAACACACACCCAATCAAACCCAAACCCAATCAAATCTGAATCCAATCAAACCTGAACCCAATCGAACCCAAATCCAATCAAACCCTAACCCAATTAAACGCAAGCGTACCCAATGAAACCTAAACAAACCCAAACAAGCTACCCCTAATCTTCAAAAATCCTTTTAGAACTTCCCTCAGAACATTAAAATCAAGCTCCGCGTCAAATTTCCGCTCGTTCAGAAAATCCTCGTCGTTTCGATGCTTGACCCAAATCTTCTCAAGCTCTAATATCACGAAAAAATGAAATTTTCAAAACATCGAAGTATCGCTGACTCGTCGTTGCGACTCTGTTTCTCGCGACACTGGCAGAGAAAGAAAAAAGGTTTTTCCGCTCGAGAAAAGCAAAGTGAGGCTGATCGTCCGCATTACTTCCGAGGTAGTTGCTCGCATTACGCTACGAAAATCTCTATTCCTACCGATCCATGAACGAGGGGATTTCGCGACTGTGTTCAACCGGAGGAAAAGGATCGCAGGCGCTCGACCGGACACGAGCGGACCCAACGATCACGACGAGGCTGACCAGGCCGCGATTCGTGTTTCATACGACCAAGCAAAATAAGGAAAGAGCTAGAAAGAAATAGATAGATAGAAGGATAGATATATTTTTATTTTGCCTCAGCGCAAAAATATAAAGAATAATGATATTAACCAAAAAAGCGAAATAAACAAAATATGGTGATAAAATTATTCCATAATACCACAATAATAATAATAATAATAATAATAATAATAATAATAATAATAATAATAATAATAATATAAAAATATAATAATAATAATATAAAAATATAAAAATATAATAATAATAATATAAAAATATAAAAATATAATAATAATAATATAAAAATGTAATAATAATAATATAATAATAATAATAATAAAAACAATAATAATAAATAAATAAAACTGTAACCGCGACTAAAAAACAGACTTACATACGAACACAACTTATTATGTGTCGAATCGATAGAGAAAGAGAGAAAATCGAAAAAAAAAAGTGGATGGAAAGGGTGGAGTACTGGAGTACCTTCCGGAAGCGGAGGGTGCCTTATCGGCAGTCTACCCAACGGTTTATCGATTTCGTACCCGGCATCTCGTTTTATCGTATCTCGACCATATTTAGTGCTCCCAAAGGCACACTAACATATATCAACCGCTGTTAAAAAGAGTCTTTTGGTTTTAATAAATATTCGCGGAACGTTAACAATTGCTGTTGCGATGTTTTACGATGTTCATCATAATGCTGATAAGCCATTAGGGCTCTTTCAACTTTTTGTCAATTTTTTCGTAATTTTTTTTTTTTTTTTGGCAATGGATTTGTTCGAATAGTTTTTCTTTTTATTTCTTTTTTTCATCGTGAATGAACGTTTTGAAAAGTCAGAGTTGTGAATAGCACGTTTTTTATTAATTTCGTTCGAATGGAAAACCGTACTTGCGAAACAAAAGGTTCGAATCTCGATTAAAAAATGAGCACAATCACTCGTTCCCAACGAATTCGCGAACCTCCGATTGTCCAGGTCTTTATCAGTAATTATACTTACATTTATAGCTCGTTCAATTTTTTGAATTCTACATAAATATTTATTGCGAATTAAGGTTAAAAGCCACGGCTACAAAATTGCAATTAAAAAGAAAATATATATATATATATATGTAGACTTAAAATTGCAAGCTTATAATCATTCTTTGCATTCCCAACTAATTAAAATGTGCAAACACGTTTTTACCCGAAAATTACAGTTCTCATTTTCACACAAAAAAATATATATTGTTGTTGAATATCTTTTTTTTCGAAGAAAAAATTTCAATTATATTTATATTTACATAATGTACATTTTCCGCTTCGACAAAAATCCAATCCAACCCTTAATCAACAAAAATACGATTCAGTCGCGAACGCAGTTTTTTTTTTCAATTTTATTTTTTATTTATTTAACCTTTGCATTGAAAAACTGGAGTCCGAATAACGGAGCGGATAAACAAATTTTTACGTAAATAATTGGCGAACGCGATTTCATTACGGAAATAAAGACGGATTGGCGGCCTTTAAAAATTAATAACAATTCAGGGGTCGATCCGGGAACCGTACATGCTTATATCAATCGACTCAGAATTTGACCCCCAACCTCCCATTTCAGAGATGACATTCTTAGCTGGGACACCCTGTATATATATTTTTCTTTTTATCGTCAAACGCAGAGAGGCAATCAGGAGAACGCAAATTGTCCTTTTAACGAGGGCGATACTCCAGCGTGAGGAAGTTCTTGGTGAAATTGTACAACAGTTGGAATTGAAGTCAAAACGAGTTTCGAAAACGTGGTAATTGAGTTTCCGGCGTGTTTCGCGAAAGCTACGGTAGAAAATTTCTCAGGAAGGACTATACGCGAGAGAGTCCTCAATTTCTGCGAACATCCGGGGCGTCCCAGTGTCCCAAACAACTTTCAGCGTGTTCGCAGTCTCTCCCTCAATAATTGCTCGTAGGCAGAGTACTCGAGGTTTGATAGAGAATACGTAGGGACAGAATGATTCAATCAGCTTCGCTCCGACGCGATTCGTCGATGCGACGAAAAATTCAAGTTTTAAATCTCTGCTAAATTAACGATAAATGGGAAATACATTTTGGAGTTGGTTGCTCAACGTCGACTTCCGGTCGCACGAAACGGTACATATATATGTATATATATATAAACATGCATATTATTTTACTTTGGAAAACCTCGTATCGCTAAATAAATAATTATTTTTAGAAAAACAAAATTTAACGAAAAAAGGAAAAATTGACAATTTTCAGGGTCAATATATCAGTAGCCACTCACTGAACTAGAATTTTGAATGTATGTGCAATAATAAAAAACTGGCATCGAAAGAAAAAGAAAATCAGTTTTATGGCTTACCACTGCCAAAAAAAAATAGTGAAAATCAACATTCTTCGATAATTTTAGATCAGTCAATTTAAAATGTCAATTTCTTGAAAAAAAAAATTCGAAGTACCATATTGAATAACTTACAAATTAACTTACAAATTACCACTTTCTTATTCAGTTTCCAAGCAAGAGATAAATAAAATGAAATTTTATTTTAAAAATAAAATGATAAAATGGTAAATAGATAAATGATAAATGATAGATAATAGATAGAAAGAGATAGATAAAATGATAAAATGGTAAATAGATAAAAAGAAAAAATAAAATAAAATGATAAAATGAAATTTTAGCTTGGAATTTTATAATTCATAATTCGAATGTTTAATTCTCACGTGTGCAATCCTGATAACGAAATATCCAAAAACCATAAATTTAGGATTATCAGGTCGAAGGGAAATGCGAAAAGTGGCAGATTCGTAACCAAGCGTGAAGACGCGGCGGAGTTTAGCAACTCCCTCGGAGTAATGCTGACGTTCGAAATTTAAAACGCGGGATTTTTCCCGCGTCGTGTACGGTTCGTAGTGGCGTACTTGACTCGGTCAGTAGCCGGAAAGTCGGCTGTGCCGCGACGGCGAGCCAATGAGAATTCGTCTCGTTCGAGGGAGTTTCGTCCAACCGGCGTTGCCGGTACGGTGGCGCGGCTGCGCGTCGGCGCACTGATCGAAGCAAGCACACATCCCTCCGTAAAGAAGTGGAAATAGGTGGGGGAAGAAAGCCGGTGAACAGCGCCACTCGTCGACACAAGCAGGAGACGTATAACCCGAGAGACGGGAGGTAATTTTGTGCGTGGCTCTTGGCGTTCGTAACGGCCGTGTGTGTTGCGCGTTTTTTTCTCTCTCTCTTTTCCATCTCTCTCTCTCTGTCAGTCCCCTGTATCGTATCCCTCGAACGAACGCGTACGTTGTGTCGCGT
>JAPYZJ010000991.1:0-34062 GCA_030522765.1 Ophioninae sp. B BG-2022a
CTGAATCCACCTATTATAAAATTATAAAATCAAAAGACTCTATAAAGTCTGAGTGCTCTGATGGACATGGAAATATTAAGAGGACTAGAGTTTCTAAATATCCCAATATCGAAAAGTGCCTTTTGGAATGGATAAAACAAACTCTCGATAAGAACATTCCCATACATGGACCTTTGTTGAAAGAAAAATCAAAAGAGTTTGCTACAAAACTGGGAATCCAGGACTTTTCTGCTAGCAACGGCTGGTTAGAGGGTTTTAAAAGGCGCCATGATATAGCTTTCAAAAAAATAGCTTGGGAAAGTAAATCTGTGGACCAAGGTGTGTGCAACCACTGGACTAAAGATCTGCCAAATCTTTTAGAAGGGTATGAACCAGACGATATTTACAGCGCGGATGAAACAGCTTTGTTTTTCAAGTGCGTTCCGGATAAAACATTTACGTTTAAAGGCGAAAAATGCCATGGAGGCAAACAAAGCAAGGAACGCCTTACACTTCTCCAGTGTGTAAACATGAGTGGTACGGACAAACTCCCACTTCTCATCATCGGGAAATCAAAGCGACCTAGATGTTTTAAAGGTGTCAAGACTCTACCCGTTGATTATGCCAATAATACAAAGGCTTGGATGACCAAGACAATATTTAAAGATTGGTTGAAAAAAGTTGATAAACAAATGAAGATAAACAGAAAAAAAATTCTGCTATTCATTGACAACTGTGGAGCCCATACGGACTTACCAACACTTGCAAACGTAAAAATAATGTTTTTACCTGCTAACACCACTAGTAAACTTCAACCATTGCATCAAGGCATCATTCACACTTTTAAACGCTTTTATCGCAGAGAAGTCGTTAAACATATTCTTACAAGTATGGAAGAAAACAGTAGCCCTGACATTAACGTTCTTCTAGCTATGAAATTTGCTAGAAGAGCATGGTACTTAGTCGGTGACGTTACTGTCAAAAACTGCTTCAAGAAAGCTGGGTTTTGGAAAAGTACAGATGAGGAAGACCTGTCAGAAGAAAATGATGTTGAAGTTGGACCTAGCAACGAGGAATGGGCTAAGCTTGTGTCTCACGAATCCAATATGTTAATGCCGAGCTTCGAAGATTTCGTTCAAATTGACGACGATGTAACTACCACTGAAGAACAAACTGACGACGATATCGTTAAGAATTGTGTGAACACCTGTATTGCTGGAAATGACAGTGAAGACGAGGCACAGATTCCGGAAACAGAAAGAAAGATCATTCCAATGAAGCAAGCTTTAAATGCGTTGGAGACGGTCCATCAGTACTTTGAATACGCGGCGGTTGTTGATCAAGCAGTATTCGACAAAATATACGAGTTAGAGAAAAACATTCAAAATACACAAACAGAAACCCGGACGAAATTGACGGATTTTTTTAAGTGCGAATAATTTTAAATAAAATTACATAGTGCATGAATTTGTGTTTTGTTTTCGTAAGCATTTAAAACTATATATGTACATAATATATGTGGTGCATATCATGCACATAATTTTATCATATTACATATTTACTACATTCGTACTTGCTGTGACTTGTTATTGCTGCGTACCCCTATAAGAGAGAAACGCTCTGCATTAGCGAGAAACTCGGGTTAGTAAGAAACCTCTATAAGCGAGAATGAGATTGTGCTCCCTTGAAATCTCGCTTATCCAGGTTTGACTGTATAATGAAGGAAAAGAAATGTGGTGGTCTTCAGGTGGAATCTTGTAACTCTTTTCGAAACTTCTACGGCTTTTGTGTTCTCCATGACTATAGATAATAATAATAAGCCGGAACCGAGGTATTACTAAAATCGAGTAATAGACTATTACATTCTACCCATAATTCAAAAATAATACAGAAAACGAAATTCAATAGATAAAAAAAATGTCTCAAAAAATACGCTATATACAAATATCTAAAACGTGGCGGTATCGCAGTGGAAAGTAGACTAAGTTTACTAGCATGGTTATCACCAAATTTCTTGAATCTTGAATTCCTGATTCCAAATAGTTTCAGAGTTGAATCGTACATAATATTGAAAAAGTAATGGCTAAGGGCACATACTTTTGGGCGTAGATAAATAAAGCGTAAAAATATTTATTCTTTGCAGGATATGGCGAGCGTGGTTAGTTTCTCATCAAACACTGGGGCGAGCGGTGGTTCCGGCGGTGGGCACAATCACCGTCGGTTAGGTGCCAAAGTTGACGTTGTTTACAGTCTATTGGGTATGCTCGGAAGTACAGAGGGCCGAGAAGACATGAGTACGACTCTTCTCGCGATGAGTAATTCGATCGAGAGTTGTCTGGTAATGAGGCAATCGGGCTGTCTACCTTTACTGGTACAACTGATCCATGCACCCGGTCAGGACGAAGAGACGCGAGAGCGAGCGTCGAGAGCATTGCATAATATTATACACGCGAGAAGCGACGAGAAAGTTGGGAGACGAGAAGCGAGAGTACTGAGATTGTTGGAGCAAGTGCGGGACTATTGTCAAACACTACGGTCATCGCTCGATAGCGTCCGAGAACCGGAGGATCTTGAGAGACATCCCGGACCGACGATAGCCGCCCTGATGAAATTATCGTTCGACGAGGCTCATCGTCACGCGATGTGCCAACTCGGTGGTCTTCACGCAATTTCCGAGCTTATCGAGATGGATCACGCGTTGCACGGTAGCGGCTCCGAAGATCCGAGCTGCGTCACGTTGCGGAGATACGCCGGAATGGCGCTTACGAATTTGACCTTTGGCGATGGGAACAACAAAGCGCTCTTGTGCTCGTTCAGGGCATTCATGATGGCTCTTGTTTCCCAACTGCAAAGTCTCAGCGACGATTTGCGTCAAGTGACGGCGAGCGTTCTGCGAAATCTTTCCTGGCGAGCCGACAGCAGCAGCAAACAGACGCTTCGGGAAATTGGAGCAGTGACGGGTCTGATGAAGGCCGCGATGGAAGGTAGAAAAGAATCGACCTTGAAATCGATACTTTCCGCACTGTGGAATCTTTCGGCTCACTGTAGCACGAACAAAGTCGACATATGCGGAGTCGAAGGAGCCCTCGCGTTTCTCGTTGATACCCTCAGTTACGAAGCGCCCTCGAAAACACTGTCGATCGTCGAGAACGCCGGTGGAATATTACGTAACGTTTCGAGCCACATCGCGGTCAGGGAGGATTATCGGAAGATTGTACGGGAACGCGGTTGCCTTCAGGTCCTCCTGCGACAACTGCGATCACCGAGTTTGACCGTAGTGAGTAATGCCTGCGGAGCTCTCTGGAATTTGTCGGCCCGGTGTCCCCACGATCAATTGTTGCTGTGGGATCTCGGAGCGGTACCGATGCTCAGGAGCCTCGTTCATTCCAAACACAAAATGATATCAATGGGTTCGAGCGCGGCATTGAAGAATCTCCTGAGCGCAAGGCCCGCCGGTAGCAACCTGGTTCATCTGGACTCGACGGCTCGTGGCCTCGGGTTGACGACATTGCCGACTCTCGTCGCTCGTCGCCAGCGCGCGCTCGAGCAAGAGATCGATCAGAACCTCGCCGAAACGTGCGACAACATCGAGCCCAGCACTTCACCGGTTAACAGAGACGACAAGTTTTCGTTCAAGCTTGGCCAAGGGTTCACCGATGTTACCGCGAGGACCAAGTCCCACCAAGCTAATTCTAACGGTTCGTTGTCGTCGGCTTCAAAATACGCTGTTGTCGTACCTCGCAGCGACAGCAGGGAATCGATGCGTTCAATAACGAGCACTCAATCCGACACGATATTCGAGAGAGTCAATAGGCACGTCACGAACGATGTTTCGATCCCGGAATCCCAGACCAAGCAGCAGTCGTCTTCGCTTCATTCGACCGTTGGCTTCAATACTCCTCATTTTTCGGAGCCTCCCAATAGGGCTAATCAAACTGAACGGAAGTACGCGTTGCGTTACAAAAATCCCGTTACGGATAGACGTCGACCGATGGAATTGGAAGCGAACGAAATCGGCGATTTGAGATGTACAGCTTCGACGGTCTCATGGGCTACTGCTCTCAATCAGGAATCCGCGTGTTCACAGATTCTGACACAGTCATCCATCGAGGATAGCATCTCCACCATGTGCTCGAACAAACCACCGATCGAGCGGGTTCCTGTTGATTTAACGAAAAAATCGGACGATCCGGCCGTTCGAAATACCGGGCGTAATTATCGAAGTCCTCTGATGAGCCCTCCGGTCGGTAAACTCTCGTTCGCCACGGGTTTTGCCACAACACCTATGACATCGCGCGATCATCGTATCATGGAAAAAGATCCTCGATCGCCCTCCTACTCTCGCACTTCTAGAACAGATCCCTTCGACGAGTACACCGAAACGTACTTGGATGAGCTGACTAATTATAGTTTACGCTACGCCGAACGGAATTTCGAGGATGAAGAGCATGCCTCGACGAATAGTCCCGGTAGCGATCATCGCGTTGAGGATACCATCAGAACTTATCGCACCGAAGGGACGCCCAATGAGACTTCTTTGACATCTCTTGATACCACGTCGAATACATATCTGCCGGATCCTTCGTGTGAACGGAATTCCAATGCGATCAACCATCATCCCAAGAGCATCACCGACGTTTCGTGCGAAATACGACGGGACAGATATACTCAAGAAAAATCGAGTTTTCCGGAACCGCAACGTCACAAGGGAAATTTTCATACATCATCGAATAGACCTGCGAACAACGCGGCTACGCTGGCGGGCAGCTTTCATCGCAATTCTGACCTTACCGATGCTAGGTAATTAACGAGTAACACCTCTAGAGGATTTTAGAAAAATGGTCAATCGTTTCACCAATAAATGTATTATTACAGAGAAACTTGGGCGAATTCTGAGCACTTCGCGACGAAAAACTCCCACACGAGTCCGCGCTATCCTCAATCGTTGGCGCACGAGTCGGATGTTAATACTGCATCGAGTACGGATTGGACTGCGATGCGTTTGAATTCACTGGCTCTGAATGATCATTCGAAAATAACCAATCATTCGATAACCGATGATTCAAAGTCGATTACCAAGGGTGATGCGCGCAACGTTGAATCCTTTCCCAATTGTATCATAAGCGACGAAGATGACGATGACGAGGATTTGCTGGCTGCCTGCATTCACATTGGCATGCAAAATAACAGGTTTGTCTTGAGTCCTTTTTACCTATTACCCGAAGTACTGTTATTACTTTTCGTACTATTCAAAAATTCCGTATTCCGAAAAAGAAAAACAATCGTTCTTTTCTTTTTCTCGGATAATTATTTCCGAAATTGGAAAAGCAAATAACACATGAAACGAATAAAAATGCAGGCACAGAAGGACCTTCCGAAGGAACAGTCTCGATAAGACTTCTTCAACGGAATGTAATTTGGCCCGATATCAAACAAGCGTAGCTTTGGACCAGGTAGAGGTTAACCGATCAACCGAGGATGTCGATCGTTCATCGCAATCAAAATCATCCAAGTTGAACATCATGACCGTACCGTCAGACGAGTATCATCAAACCGATCCTCCAGTCAACGGATACGCCTCCTTCGAGGACAACTTCAACGTTGCCAAGGACGACGAAAAAATAACCGTGAATTATCAAAAGCTTCAAGAGTATTCGTACGATCAAGAAAAAGGAACGACGAACGTTGACGAGTCGAGTGTCGAAACAACGAAGGAGAGTCCGATCGTAGAACCGATCGTGGTAAAGTTACGGGCTGATTCAGTGGAGGATAATCGGGTTCACGATGAAAACGTAAATGACAGAGTATCAGATTCTGGCTCAAATCGAGAAACTCGTGATTCCGAGAGTATAGAATCTTTCGATTCAGTAGAGAGATCGGAGCAGGTTCTGCTGGAATTATGCATAAAGTCCGGCGCCTCCAAAAACGACACTATCTCGATGGGCGTGTCAAGCTCAATTCGCAACAAGGAAAATACAAAACTGATAACGACGCGTGGAAACGCGACGACAACGGATTCCCGGGAGGAAACTTCCGAGACCACCAAGTTACATCGCGTTGGCAGAGAAAACAAGTCGAAAAATGTCGAGGAGGAATACAGAAGGCAGAGAGATCCAGACGCAATGATCGCTTCCCTGGATCGTTTGACCGCGACCCTGGTGCAGCAAACCGAAGCGATGCGGGAGTTCTCGGCGATGCGACAGAGCGTACTAAGTGACACTTGGACGGAAGATTCACCGAACGAAGTTTCTTATCCCAGTATAAGTGTGAGCGCTCCTCTGATAGCTTCTTTCAAGAGTGACACCGAGCAGGAAGCTCCGCTATTGGAGACAGTGTCACCTCTCAAAGAGGAAACACCGGAATCATCGCTGATGACGAATTCACGTATCATTGAGCGCGAGGCGATAAGATTGGCCGAGGCAGTTAGCGCCGAAGCAACACGGCAGCAAAATAATTGTGGCATGAGTGGTCCAAAGTCGATTAATCTCGAGTGTACGAAATCTTCCTCCGATACGGCCAATTTTATCTCAGCGCCCTCGAGTTTCATCGAATCTTGCGACAATCGCGAATCGATGTCCGATCATCAGAATCGTTGCCAATCCAACTCTCTTTCACCGTCGAGCTACGAAAAACAGAATCGCCGAAAAAAATCGCTTCCCGTTGGGGTAATGGCGAAGCGCGCTTTGGCGCACGGTATAAATCACGCGGCGAGTCTCGAGAGTCTCTTGAACGGGTGTACTCTCGGAATGAATGCCCAACTGGAGAACGTAATGCCGCCCTCCTTGATGGATGAACTCTTTGATAACACTGACATGGAAAACAGTATGTTGAGCGTCGCGAGTATAACTTCCGAAATAGCGGACTCGAAGGATCAGGACTCTATCAGTCTAACTTCGAATGATCCGATCTTCGACCTTGTTCAACCCGTCGCCAATGTTCTTTCGATAACCTGCATGAGATACGCCGCGGCTATGCATTCCAGCGCGAACGATAGCATCAGCGAATGCCTCGAAAACATAAATCCACCGTCGTTGTTGAACGAGGTCAGCGAAATGGAAGATTCGACGTACGACGCGAACACCGACACTATGTGCAGCGAGACGCTTCACACCGGCCCGGAATTCGTAACGCAGGAAACTCCACAGCCAATAACGGTCGACAAAATAGAAGAATCCGATAACGACACGGACGAGATCGGTACTTCGATCGCAACGGAATCTTGCAGCAATTCGGCAGAATCAACGCCGAGGAAGCGCTCGTACAAGACTCGTATGACTCCAAAGCAAAAGAGACAATCGGCCAAGGAGAGATTCAAAACGTACACGATAGCCGCCGAATTGGTAAAGAAAGAAGAAATCGAAAGACGCAAGCAAGAACAGACGGATCCCGGGATATGTAAAATTTCTTCCGGGAAATGTTCGCCGTTCTCCAAACTGACGCCGAAACAGCGTCGTCAGGAGGATCCCGCAAGGTTTCAGACTCAAGTGTTGACCAATCCGTTTCCCAATATGACTGATAAAAACAGCGTCGTTCAAAATCCAAAATCGAATCCGAACGTGCCTGAAAGATCCTCGAGTCCGTCCGGCTCGACTTTGATAAAAGTCTGTGACGGTAGGATATTGAACGAAAGTCGTGCAGACCAGGAGGAACATTTTCCCGATTGCCAGAGAACCATGATCAGCGATGACGCGACGATTGCCGATAATTTGGAGATTAATCGTGCCGTCGTGGAAACGACGGAAGAAAGAATCGCGAATGATGCTAAAAGCGTAGGCTGCGAAGCTATGCAAACAATGCTGGAACAGAACGCTATCGTAGTATTGCACACGTTGAACGAGACGACCAAAGTTGATACGAATATCGAGGATACAATGCTCGACTGTGAAACACTGAGCTTAGTGTCGAACGATTCCGAATCCGAGCATAGTTCACGCATGCGCATCCCTGTTGGACTCGGGAGAAAACTCTTGACACAGAAAACCTGTCAACAGGCGATCATCACCCGTCCGAAAGAACCGGAGATGACCGTGAAAAATAGTATTCGCGAGAGTGACGGTAGTAGGATCGCAACACCGGAGGATATATCGAAGATCAGTGACTCCGAGAGCGACGAGAATTCATCCTGCAACCTTGGGGAACAACTTCAACAAACGAAAAGACCGAAAATCGTTAAACCGAGCAACACGAGCAGAGATCGTAGCGTTGACTCGGAAGGAGCAGATAGGTCCGAGCCTGCTAGTCCAAAAGGTATACGAGGTAGACGAAAGGCTCTTTACTCGACACCCAACGCGAGGAAAAACATCCCTCAAACGTCTCCTCTGAAGCAAGTATGCAATCAACCGACCGGTATTCCCATTGGTCGGAGCAATACTTCGCCCGTTGTGAGAGCGACGAGAGCTATGATGTTGCGTCAAAATACAAACGTTTTCGTGAATACGGGAGGGAAAGACGCTACCAAGCCGAGTTTCGTTCAGAAAATACCACAAGCTTCGCCCGCCGATAAACGATCGAGAAACGCAGCCCTCGCAAAACGAAGCTCCATACCGCAACGTGGATCGACTCACGCTTCCACCAAGTTTGTAAAACGTCACAGTACCCCACCAGGCTCATCGATACCGTACAAAGAGGCGAAAGCTGAAAGTTCAACGCCCAAACCACTGGAGAGGCAAGGTACATTTACGAAGGATGAACCCGAGGTCCAGAACGCTCCGACCGTAGACGCGTTCGTTTCCCCTACCAAATCAAAAATCGCTAAGCTGATGAAAGGCGGCTCACCCGTTCGAGTCAATCCTACGACGAGCGGAAAATCGAAAATTGTAGCGAAGGCTCAAGGAAGCGGCCAACCGTCAAGGCTCGTCGAGTGTTCGAGTACGGAAAGAATTCAGATATCGAAAACTTCACCGTCTCACGTTGGACGAAAAGCAGCGGAAAATCCTCCCGGAAACTCCCAAGTCGATCAAGTCGTCGTTCAATTGACTCCGGTTGATTCGGAGAAAAGTACGAAACGCTTGACGAGCCTTGGCCAAAGATCGAACAGCAATTCGAGTATGGCTTCATCGCCAACCGCGATGATCGCGGCTCGTAAATTGCCAAAAGAAGCGACCAGTAAAATCGCGAGTCTATGGAAAAGAGTCGATGAGAGTAAGAGCAAGCAGAGATTCGAGAAACCGGATATGAGGCAATGGATAACGGCAACGACAAACGAACCAGCGACTGGCCTTCACGAACTACCGATAACAAAAGGAACACCTGCCTTTCGTTTGTTTCGCAGCTCAACTTTCGAAGGTGTCCCGAACGAACCTGATGAAGCGATAACCGTCGTGCAATGTGAAAAACCGACAAGAATCTTCGATCCTCGAGCCAGTGTGCCAAAGTATAGAAATTCTTGCGATTTGTCTGGAATGACTCCTACGGATGCACCATGCAAAATTCCCATAAAATCTTCGAACAAGCGAGGATCCGGGAAAGAGCCAAATATGAACTATGGACCAATCGTACTGAGGAAACAGCGCAGCGTCGATTCCAATGGAATTACGGAAATCGGGGATGCCAAGAGAATATCGCGTTTGGGTTCGTTCATCAGAGTTGAAGCGGCTGAAGTTAATACTCCCGTGCAAGTGCGCTCCAGTGATAATCTTGCTCGCACACCCGTTTCGGCGATCGTTTCACCATTCAATTACATCCCTCGCCAGGAAACATCGGCTATGACGAGTAAAACGAGAGTGAACGAGGACGGCTCCCGTAACGAAGAGTTCCAGACTAAAATTGTCACGAGTTCGGCTAAAGTTACGACTGTTTGAGCCTAGATATGCTGCTAACGTCGTATCATAACTCAGCGTTACCTTCCGGAATACACGGAGTACGGATTTACCCATGTACTTTGTGTTTATTATTTTTATGATTCATTATTTCGGACTAGTCATAAATAACTAAGCGTGACCCATCTATTCGTTTGGAAAGTGTCGCATTGTTCGAATATTTAGCTTTGTATCCGTTGATTACGATTACTTGGTTGTGACGTAACGGCGTCGATAACAATCACGAGAATTATCAACTTGTGCCGCCATACGGTATTCAAAATTATTTCTCGTCGCTTCTAACAAGATTTCGCAGCCAAACGTAGCAATCCCAGAAGTAATATAACCGGTGCATTCCGGAAATTATGCTTAAATTAGCCAAATTTTTGTATGTGTACATACTTGGCCCGAACCCGAAATTTTACTGATAAAAAAGAGCAGGATGTACATGGAGTTTGTTCTTGCGTATGTCGTTCGGTTACGTGTCCATGTATTACCGAAACTTTGATTTTTTTGAGCAGTTCCCTCATGGGAATTATCGGTAGTGTTTCTTAACGAACGTGTATTGCCCAATGATTGTGGCTTCCTTTGAACGAAATATCCTAGTAATCCGGCAAATAAGTCGCGAATGCTAATTACATTTTTAAGACTGATAGTGAAACACGAGGAACGGAATAAAAGTATCGCTGTCGGAAATGTAGTTTGACGAAAAGGAAATATCGTGGTTAATATACGATCACAGTTGAACGATAGCCAAGTGTGCGGGACCTGTAGTACCGGTCTAAGTTGAACAAGCATGCTAGGGGAGAATCGAAGGATGGGTGAAAAGGTTAACAAAAGTTGTTTTAAGTTTCTAGTCTACTTGCACATCTACCGGCAATATTGTTTATTTTGAACGTATACGGACCACTTTGCAATTTATGATTTGATTTATAATGAATGTACGTAAAGTACATAGATCCCGCGATTACAGACGTTCCGAAAAGAATAAAATTATAGACCAGTCAATAATTTACCGAATCGTACACACGGACCGGATTTGCTTCCTCGATCAGATGTACACCCTTTTGTAATGACCTATTTTTTGCGCTCTCATCGATCGCCTGTGCTGCGATTCGAGCGGTTATTCTTCTCGAAAGCGCAGTTGTGATGTTAGTCATTTCTATGTAAAGAAGAGAGTTAACAGCACGACGCATACATAATTATTTTTGTCTTGTTTATAATCGTATTAAACATTTCGGATGTTTGGCCTTCTCCAGTTCGGGTTGATCAATTTAACTCTTCCAACTTGGAATATTTATGAAGGTTGATCTTTTGTTTAAAGAACAAAAGTTGCAATATCGCTAAAACGGTCCGTGTCAGAACTCAAAACAAAAAACACACGCGTGTAATTTGTAATAGTATTGTATACTTCGGTAAGAGGTGTATTATTTCTTGTTCTTACGCTTTCCAAGTGTGTCGAACTACTACAATTAATTGTATATTATCGAAACCTCATACAATAAAATTTATAGTCGATAATTCCAGTCTCGATTATTATCGCCTTACCTGCGAGATTTTTTGACAATTGAAGAAAATGACTCGGATCCGGTTTTCAGGAGTATGACAAGCTTAAAATAAGTTTGGAATCATTTTATTGGAAAAACTTGTTATCATCTTCGCGTTTTTACGTCTTACAAAGGATATTCGTATAGATTAATTGACTTGTCTTCCGAAACAGACACGAGCATATTACTTTTTTCTGGATGATATTTAACAGACCACACTTGATCGGTATGATCGTTGAACGTGTGCAAGCACTGTCTCTGCGCCAATTCCCAAATTTTTACCGTGTGGTCGGAACTACTGGATGCAAATTTTTTTCGATCCGGAGCGAAAGCTACGCCGAGGACCCACGATGCGTGTCCAGATAAGGTGCCGGCCACGTTTGCATCTTTGCTGTTCAACAAAAAAAACAACAAAACAAAAATCAAGAGATTCGTCGCTAAGGGGTTCACGGTGAGATAAACTGCCGCTAAAATTTCTCTCAGACTTACACATCGTACAACTTCATGTGGCCATCATCAGAGGCTGTCAGTAACAATTGAGAATCCGGTGAAAAGCAAAGCGATCTGATCGGCATAGCATGACCTGAGAACAAACGTTGAATATAAGTGACGAGTTCCTCAAGTGGGATTTTAGAATAGAATATATATATGAATTACCTTCCAACGTTCGCAATACCTTCCCATACGCGACGTCAAAAATATTGATGATCCCATCTATCGCTCCGCTAGCAATGTACTTGCCATCGGGACTCTATAAGGGAACAATATTACTTATGGAATGTGCATTCCAGGAAAAATGGTACATCTTCGTATAATATGATGATTACGTTTTTCTATGCTTAATTAATTCTTAAGCATAATTACCATTAATCCATTTGCATCCAAGAGTGGATTATTCAGGTGAAAATCAGGGATTATTCTACGCTTGGATGCAAATACGTTAATGAATGAATCGTGTAGATACAATGCGTGTGAACGATTGTACCACTATTGGGAAATGATACTAGTTTGATAGAACCTTCTA
Organism: Ophioninae sp. B BG-2022a; assembly: GCA_030522765.1. Taxonomy (NCBI): domain Eukaryota; kingdom Metazoa; phylum Arthropoda; class Insecta; order Hymenoptera; family Ichneumonidae; species Ophioninae sp. B BG-2022a. Next base: position 12,348 of record JAPYZJ010000991.1, read on the forward strand.
TTGTGCATTATTAAATCACTGTACTTACGTATGCCACACTGAGGGTAAACTTTCCACCTCTCGTGTCCAATGTTTGTTGTTGTTTTCCAGTCTCAGTACTATACAAGTGTATTTTACCGGCGTGACTGCCAGATACTATAAATTTGTCATCCGGTGAAAATACCACGGTCCATATATCGACGGGACCAACTTCAACGCTGGAGATCTTTTCCCCGGTTTCTAAATTCCATAATCTCAGGCTGGAGTCCAGAGAACTGGAGGCGCACTCTAAGAGTTAAGGAAAGAAAACTTTTCAACGTCTGGACATTTGTATGTTTCTATTGTAAGATATATTTTTCTCACTGGTTCCATCAGAGCTCACAGCCACTGAAACAACGCCGAGCGAATGACCGGACAAGATGTGTTTCAATTTGAGACTCCCATCTTTTTGTTCCCAAACTTTTACGTTATCGTCCACTGAACCAGTAACTATGTATTCCGTCGTATTTTCATCGTTCGATCCCATAGAATCCCTGAAACATAAATGAGATTAGAAAAATACATCAAAACGTTGACGTTCCAATGTCATACCGCGAGTCTTCGTTATCAGGCTGACTTTCTTTCTTCTTCTTTGGACAACCCCAAGCACAAGTCCAGATACTATCCTCGTGAGCATTTTCGGTTTTATGTATCAGCGAATACTGATAACAGTGCAAACACACGTTTTCTAAATGTATAACCTCACAAGTGACGAACGCGTACTCAAAATATACTAACCATATTATTCCGCTCCGATAGCTATTTGTGCAGTATTAGAACTAAATATCTTTTTGTGTATTTTTTAGGACTTCTATATTTGATAATACAACACGAATTATTGGGAGGATAGAACGATGGCGTGACAGAATTTTTGTTTACAGGTCATAATCTTGTGGATAGACTGAAAATAAATTGATGTGGTTTTTCAAATATTTTGTACCACGGGACTAAAAAACACTCGTGGATGTTGCTTGTATTTAAAGGTTATGTTTGGAAACCCGGTTATGCTTGGTCCTTTTGACTCGGTTCCATCTCTCGATAGTATGAGAAAACTTAATGTTACAGCGGCTCACCACTAGAACGCGCCTACTGACAATTCTCATAATCATATGCTGCTGATTAGCGTGCGTGTGTGTGTGTGTGTGTGTGTGTGTGTGTGCGTCAGAGTAGGGAAGAGCGAACGTGTTTTTTGTACTCGCTCAGCATTGTACATTATCGTCGTAACTGCAAAACTCTCGCCAAATGCTTTTATTTACATCAAAACGAAAGAAAATCACTTTGTTTTTTCAATTATTCTAGTCACTCTGTGATACGACAATCTGAAACAAAATTTCATTTGTAAATACGGATTTATACGGTACGTAAACGTCACAGCTTTTTCGTGTCGGTTCGTCGTGCTGGTTCTTTAAGCTTTTCCTCGTTTCGGTGAGCTTATTTCGCGAGGACTGATATTGAAACAACGGTTCGCAAAGATGACCTTGAACACTGATGTTTACGACGACTTGTATCTGTGAGTATCATTCCATAAACCTTCGTGACAGGTGTCATTGTTAACAACCGGCTGGATTAGCACATACGTCATTTCCCAATAAAAACTTTATACATCTTTAATTATCACAAGCTTCTAAACCCCGGGTGGCAAAGATTAGCTGTCGCGAAGGGATTTAATTATTTTTACAAATAAAAATGACAGGAAAAAAAAACGTCGATTCGTGATGAACCCAATTCATGATCGTGACGTTTCAAAACCGGTCGTGACATTGAGTTTCCGTGCATTCTTGATTATCAAGGATGTCGATGATTGTCCCTAAATTAAACCTCAATATTTCTTATACACTATGGACATTGCATACATGAGTGTGTATTTAACAAGTTGAGCAGAATTGCCAGCCGTTCGAGCTGCATTGATGACCTTCGTGTTGGCAGTTTGGAACTGTATCTTATACAAATGGCATTGGATAGCTCGTTAGTATTTCCTAATTTGATGGACACGAAAGCAGCAAGCATCAGTGGTCATAAATACAAGTATTTCTTCCAATGCTTCAATTGGATAACCATTCTAAAAAGTCCAACTTCAAAAAGGATAAATTTCTGGAGCATTCATTCACTCGTGTGTCTATTATTCAAAAGATACCAAAGAGAGTAAGCTTTATTTGAATTTCTGTTTTATCTTAGATACGCTACACCAGAGAAATTCTATGTCGAGCCAATTGGTACTAAAGTTTTGCTGGTAGTCGACAGAGTGAGTCAGCAAATCTATACACAGGGTAAAGCTATGAAAAGTTACAGTTTTTTTTTGTCGCTCGTCATGGTGTATAGTTTATCTGATGATAACTGGTCGCAGTTGGAACTCCGAGTCAGATACCGCAGACGGCGAGTCGACGCAAGATATGGGGAATCATCGGTACAATAAAACTGTTGGCTTGTCGCTACATGATTGTAATTACGGAAGCGGAAAGGGTAGGAAGTATAGCTGGTCAGGACATCTTCAAGGTGGTGTCAACCGACATTCTGCCGTACTCGAAATCGCTGCTGCACTTGGTCGAAGAACAGATCCGGAACAATACTACTTATCTCGAAATGATTAAGATGATTTTGAACGAGCCCTATTTCTACTTCAGTTACACGTACGATCTCAGCCATACGATGCAACGTTTGCACAATACACCGCCCGAATTCCTTCAGGTAACACCTTCCTGGAAGCTATACGTTTTCCTTCGTTATTCGGGGCACATTGTGTAAAAGTATTCCAGAGCTGATACCACTAGCTCGAACCTATTATTATTTACAATGAAAATTAAGTTTGCGTCGATGGAATACGGAGGATATATATGATATGCATTTTTGAAGTTCTTTTCGCAAACTCTACTTGCAAATGTTGAAATATTATTTGAAAGCTTCGCTTCAAAGTTCCATATAATTGTTTCCTGCTCGATTTCCTACCGCTCTGCTTGTGTATTCCTATCACCGTCATTCTTGCGACCTGGTATAATTATTTATTGTTTTCGCAGATGCCACTGCACGATCGTGCAGATTCGCGATTCGTGTGGAACGCTTATCTCCTCCAAGATTTGACGGCGCGGCCGGAACATCATAAATTTTGTTTGCCCGTTATTCACGGCTGTATCCTTTGCTTCAGAATATCTCTAGAGTTCCCGAAAGTTCGTGTGAATAATCTTTTCTCTAAATCGCGAGTTAGGAAATCGAGGATGAAAATTGTGTATTCAGGTGCGAGCCAAGGTAAAATTCAATCGAGTAAACCATTCTTGATTCTTCTCTCACTCAGTATTTTTTAAAGTTCCTTATACATATTGAGTGATCAAATGTTTAATGAAAAATGTTTTTTTTTTATATGGAGATTTTTCCTTGGGAGTTAAAGTTCCATATCGTTGTAACGTACTGTCCTGAAGCTTCGACATAGTATGAAGAAAACGATGATTCCTTGACAATTGAATTTTCAGTCGTATCATTAAATTCGTACGTGGTAAACGGTCTCGCGTTTACCTGGGGTATAGTATCTCGTCGAAGTGTACATCGCGCCGGGACAAGATTATTTTCACGCGGTATCGACTCGAACGGCAACGTGTCGAATTACGTCGAGACCGAGCAATTGGTCGAGGCAAACGGAGATCGAAGTTCCTTCGTGCAGACGAGAGGTTCCATTCCGTTGTTCTGGCAACAAGTGCCTAATCTCAAGTACAAGCCCCGACCTCAGTTGAGTCCTCACGAGGATCATCAGATCGCGTGCTCAAGGCATTTCGACGCACAAGTATTTCACTATGGCAAACAAATCTTAGTCAATCTGGTAGGTATAAGAATTATTGTTTTCTTTCCTTATCAATATTTTAATTTCGAGGTAATTTCTTTGAAAAAACAAAACAACAAAGGCTTTCATGAAATCTCGTATTTTCCTCTTTTTTTCCAGATCGATCAGGTTGGTGCGGAAAGCACGCTGGAGAAATCTTACCGCGAAATGATATCGCGAATAGGCAATCAGAATATACGTTACGAAGCGTTTGACTTCCACGCCGAGTGTCGACACATGCGATGGGATCGACTAAACATACTGATGGACCGTTTGTCCCACGATCTTGAACAAATGGGCTATTTTTTGCTCTCGAAAGATGGCGCCTTGCTCACAGCACAGGACGGTGTCTTTCGCACGAATTGCATCGATTGTCTCGACCGAACGAACGTCGTTCAGAGTATGCTCGCGAAGAAAGTTCTCAACGAGGCTCTTGCAAGGCTCGGAATACTTCGAAATCTCGATGAGCATCCTTCCCTCGAACATTTATTCAAACAGGTAATTCGCACGAAACAGCTGATTGACCAGTGGACATTTTTTCATTCCACTCGAACCTGGCGTTTGTTGAAATGTTGATGGTATTACATGGCGAATAACTGGAAAGATCGAATGGACTCAAAAGTGGCAATTATATCATTCCTATAAATCGCTGATCCGAGAATCATCGAGAATCACCAAAATCATCGAACTAATGCCAGAACAAAGTGCTTTTGCACTAACGATCGTTCCTACCCAATAATTGATTACAGTACAGTCTTCTATCCTTCATATCTACAATTAGGATGGTTTGGAAAATTAAGGATCAAGACTATTGGAAAAGCCTGAAAGAAAATGATATTTTTCGACGTTAATTAGCATACAATCCCAATCGGTTGATTCGCTGTATCTTACTCGTTGAAATACATCACGAGATTTTGAAAACGAAAATAATTAATGAACGGTCTTCAACATCGCACGACCACCATTTCTAATCTCAATCAAACCGAGCAACCAATATTAATCAGGTATGGGCCGACAACGCGGATGTCTTGAGTATTCAGTATTCCGGAACTGGCGCCCTAAAGACAGATTTCACGAGAACGGGCAAGCGAACGAAATGGGGCGCGATGAGAGACGGGATCAACTCAGTGATGAGATACTACAAGAACAACTTTGCCGATGGTTACAGACAGGTGACACGTTTACGGGCTTTCGAAAAAAACTAATTATTGTCTTCAAGTCCATTTAATTTTCATTCCTACTTGATGATGATAAAAACAGGACGCACTGGAGGTCTTTTTGGGACGTTACATAGTACGCGACGGCGAATCTTTATCCGGAAGATGTCCCCTGGAAACGAAGAGAAATTGGCGCTACACGACGTTTCCGCTTGTCCTGCTGGTCGCGTCATCGATGCTGGTCGCACACGTTATTCTCCCGACGAGATACACGACCGAAGCTCTTCTTTACATTCTCTTTTGGGGTGCCATGGTCGCTGGTACATTCGCAACGATTATTCATCACGGCAAGCAATACGTTGACAAACCAAAATTACTATAGTCGTCACGTTCGAGCAGTCACGTCACGGCGTGAAACGTCTTATCATCGTCCAAACGGATATTTGCACGTACATTCGTGTACGCAGCGTGCATTTCGTCATTATTGGGTGGGGCCACAGGAGGAAAAGGGGCGCGAGTATAGAAAGAACAAACTTACGTAATACGTGAATTTATGTAGAATCATTTTGAATTTGGTGTATCAGTCGTGTACAGCGAGAGACGATCAACATTAGAGAATATGTATTGGGCTGATATCTTCATCATTGTTTTTCATTCGCGTGTCAACTGTAACTCATTCCGTAAACCTTCCTTTTTCGAAGTATTTTTGAACCTCACAAAATCACGAAATAATTAATCTTTCCGACTCTTCTTTTTCTTACCGATTGATTTACTCGAATTTTGTGATGGATGTCAAAACGATATCCATAGATTCACCTCCCAGTTTCCGGTTGAGGAATTATGGGAGTCCTAGAGAAACGTGGCGATAAAAATTGATCTAGGCAAGTGCACGAAATATTTTCGATCGACTTAGCATTATTATAGCGCAATTGTAACGTACTAAATCATGTCCTAATTTTTTTCGAGGCATGTCAATTCTCTGTTTTTGTCCCAATAAAGGTTAGTATTAATGAATACGATTGAAACAGTCATCGGCGAGAAAAAAATTCTTCTGAATGGAAATTCAACCCATGACTTCGTTTACGTGTAGGTCTCGAATTTTTTTATATTCTTCTCGATCCTTTTATGGATGATCTTTTTTGAAGCTGAAATACGTCATTCTGTATTTACAGTTGTATGAGTGGAAATTCTTTATAGTTCTGTCTTCAACGCTCTTTTAAACGAGAGCATATTTTCCAGCAAAGCAAATCGATCTGATGTAACGTAAAAACGACTGAACCGTTGCTTCGGGTAACTTCGATTCATTAATAGCCTCGTTACGAAGCGAGCGATTAATTAATAGAGGAATTCGTGTACTTTTTTTTCAATCTTTTCCTGGCTACGCTGGGACGTAATTTTTCGAATTTCAAATATTTTCCACGATGAAGATCCGAGCCACGTTACGCGTCGAACAATATAGCTTCAATTCCGAACGAAGGAGTTGAAGAAGCAAAAAATGGTAAATCACTTTAACGAAGTGAACGAACTCTTCGCACGATTATTATCTATGTAATACTTCTATAGAGGGAATAAATTAAGCACGGTCGAATCAACCCGACGTGCTGGAACGAGCTCGCAAAGGAAGAATTAATTAACGGGATTATCGAGTGTGTAGCAATCCGGAAAAACGTTTCCGGTCTCTCGCGGATAAAGTTTGCGATCTACGTTCCATTCGATGTCTTTTTTTTTCGTTTTTATAAAATCTACAGTGATATGTAGAATATCCTCCCTCCACTACCCTTTTCGGTATCTATTCTCTTTCCCCTCTTGTCTCGTTAATTAGGGGCTCGGACGAGGTGCCAGTCACGAAGGCGAGATACACAAGGGCTGCGAGTGTAGATTTTCTCTCCCTCTCTCTCCATCTGTGGGTGTGCATCGTCCATTTGGAGGATTCAGGAAGTGAGGTGATTAATTCGATCCAATTAATACGAAGCGAACAGGAACGAGAATCGTCAAGTGAAGAACGAGATGGGAAGCGAATATAGGCCATCGATGTTGTTCCCAGAGGAATACATAATTCCCAACCACTTCGCCTACTATTAAGCCACGATTCCGCTTTGAAACTTTGTAAACATCCAACATTTTGTTTTTTTCATTTTTCAAAAGTGTATGCGTTCAAGAATACTCTCTCAAAATGGCGCAGCCATCGTTGAGTAAACGTAAGTTCATTGCTACTTTTTATCATAACATTTTTTCATTTTTCGTCGCCATGTTATTTTTTCACGTTGAAGAATCTTGTTTTAACGACTGCTAGTGATACATCGAACCTACAAATTCAAAGTTTTCTTCGAAAAAATCACATTTCGATATTATGGGCAAGGTAATCGATTATTTTTCGAAAAACGATCGAAATCGAAATATCGAAACGTTTTTTTTACTTATTCGCGCAAAAACCCCGGTTTTCCGATAATTTACCCAGTCTGCTAGGAACAAGCTCTTTTGATTAGTACTTCATCACGTTTGTGAAGTTTTCTCTAGCGGAGAGTGTGAGATTCGACCGATGTATTGCTGAGGGATTAATCCCACCGGAGGAAATTCACCAACGAGGCAACACTTTTCATTCGTCTTTCTCATTTGTTCATTTTTTTTTTGGAGGTTATGTGATGAAACAACGGATCCCTGTACATCGCGCTCTCGAATGTCCGGACGTGAATTTATTACATTTTCGTCCCGTTTCGATCTATTTTCTCATACAGACCGTATGAGCGCGCATGCGCGTTGGGATATTGAATTTTTGAACTAGAAAACTCGTTACTAACAATTTCTCGTAAAGAGGATTCATTTGATAGTGGCTTTTATTTTTATTTGCTGTATTGGCTCAGTTGCTCGATTTTGGTGACGCTTTTCGTATGCCTGACTTTTTTCAAAAGATGAAATTAATTAACATAGCTGTTTTCATTTGTTTTCGACATTCCGTCGATTCGCTTCCAATCGTGGCGAAAACGCAAATAGATCGGCGGCCGTCATGTTACATTCGCGTTTGACAGATTTTCGTTATCCGGCGATGCAAATCGTACACGATCGATAATCGATATTTCAATTGGCAGTCGATAATACAGTTATAGAAAAAAAGGTTCTGACCTGACATTCACGACAGGTTTATTGCAGGGTTTTGGAGTACGAATATCGAATCTGCAGTCTGTTTAATTTAATCGGAAGAAGCCATTGAATTGATATTGACTGTGATGCTTTATTATTAAGCAGTAGTCCAGTCGCATCCCCAATTAATAATCTCTTGGAATCACCTAACCACACTTTCGACTAATTTCATAGAGCAATTTAGAAACAGCTTTAGACATGCGCTCTTATGGGATATTTTATCGTGTGTCGGATTAGTAGAGAACGTGTCAAAAAAGAATTCTCACCCGAAAAAATAACGTTCTTTTTACCGTCATACAAACTCAGCCATAAAATCACGATGGGAAAATATGTTCAATGAGAAATATTTTCTACATATTTTTACACAGTTTTTAATAACGTTTTCTCCTTATAATTTCCGATGAAAAATAAATGTATATCTTCTTTGTCTTAGTTTCTCATTATTGTAGTACATTATAAATATGATTAGAGTAGGTTATCGAAAAATTATCGGAGATATCGACGCTGATTCTTATTTTGGGTCCAACTATTGGAATTCGATATCTTGTCGGAGAAATTCATTCCTTTGAGACTTCGAACTATTCCAATAATTCAACCGAGTATTTATTGTTGATTGGTTCAATCTGTACGAAAATGTTCAATTATTCTCGGACCCGAAGCGACCGCAGCGACCACCAATATCGGATACGAACTTCTGTAAATTCGTCTTCATACTGTGCTCCTAGAAGGCCGCGAGTTATATTCGTCCTCAGCAACTAAATAAGGCCACCATTTCGCTTACGCCTATCTGATACCTTCGGTCCATGTAGACATCAACGTGGAATATTTACTTATATGACAGATCTTATGAAATCCTAATAAAAATTTATCATTTCTGTGTCACTTTGGTTTCCAGCATATCTGGCTATTTGAGGATTGGTCTCAACAGTCGAATAATGTCCAACATTTGTATTGAACACATTCCCAAAATCGGCGATGTTTATCACCAGATGGATATTTAAAAAATCCAAAATTCTTGAAAATTCAGGAATGGCAGTTCTTAATATAATAATATGAATTATTTTCAATTTTTTTTTACTAAATATGATTTACTTTAGGATTTACTTCGAATTCTTCAAAATTTGGACAAACTTTTTGACGAGGCAATCTGAAATTCTTAAATTATTGAAAAAAAAGTGGATCGCATCACCATGCGAGAGTCCGGTTGGAAATGACGGGAAATAAAAAGTTTGGCTAATGTCACGTTTCCGGTTTCGCAAAAATCACGGGAGTCATGTTTGAAACTTAGTTCTCGCAAATTCCGGAGTAGCGCTCGTCTCAGACTAGTTCGGTGTGAAGTTACGCACATATTCCTAGTACACTCGATGGCCGTCGAGGCCTTTTGTAGACGAGCGCCACCGTCGTTGCGCAATAACGAAAATTCGCGCCAATCTTGTCCAACAATTTTGTGCTTCAGGTAACAGCGCCTCCAAGCGGAGCTCCTTCGAAGTTTCGCTTCAGTAAAGACTCTCTCTTAAAGAAAGTCGGCCATTTTGTCATTATCAAGCACGCAGGCGTGTAGGACGCCGGCACAGTTTTTCACGTCGAGTGAAGTTCGAATTTTCGAAGATGGTGCATGCGTTAATGCAGCCGCTCAGCAGTTTGTTAAAAAGCCGAACGGGTGAGTACGCTATACGTTATAACGTCCGCATTACACACGTTGTGCTTGCGTACTTACTGTACGTTCGGTGATACATGGAGATCGCAACAAAATTTCCCCGGGGAGTCGTACGTCTCACGTACGTGTATAAACTTGAGTTTGTACATACGTGTGTAAGCGTGGGGTAGCCCGCAACCCCTCTGTTTTCTCCTTTCATACACATCGTGTTTTCTCATCTTTCTCTTTCTTCGTCACCATTTTCCTCTTTTTGTTTTCTTCGTTTTACTCTCTGACGCGTATACGTATCCATTTCCTTATTTGCAAGACTTTTTCAACGGAATGGCGAAAATGTTCCTCACACCTATCACTTACAATTATTTCTCCATATCAGCTTTGGACACATAGCACCTTTTTACTCTGCTTTATGGGTACACAGCACGTGTACATAGCCCCACGTGTCTTTACTTTAAATATGCAACAGGATGTATGTACAATAGCGCGTTACTCATGTCGACCCACCATTTTATTCGGAGTACTTAAACATGGCGCTCACAAAATCGTGGAATTTTAAACATCGTATCAATTCATATCAGAGTTTCGTCCTTTTTTATTAAAAAAAAATTATTATTAAAGAAATAAAACTCACGTTAACATTTTTTAAAATTATAATTAAAAGAAACAAAAAATTGGTTTTAAATAGTTTTTTTTAAATTATAATTTTTAAAAACAATACTTATATTATTTAATTTTCATTTTATCAAAAAATAATCAAAAGAAACGAAAATTTCGTTTTTAATTGTTTTTTTAAATTATGATTTTTAAAAACAAAACTTATGTTATTTAATTGTTTGTTTAATCATAGTTACGAGAATCAAAACTTTAATTCTTTAATTGTTTACTTTCCTAAATAATAATTAATATGACCAAAACTCCGAGACAAAAAGTCACCATTTCCTGAAAAACATTAAATTTCTTGTACATTACGTTAAATCCATGAAAATCCATATTTGACCTTTCGCTGAAAATAGAAATTTACTTATTTCAGTGTTTTCGGAAAACCGTTACTTAAGGGGGAACGAGGTTGTGCAACGCATAAGTGAAAATTCGTCATCGTTCCGCCATTGTATAAACGTGAGTAAAAACCATAAAAATTCTGTATCAGCTCATTACCTACGAATTGAGAGTGACTCATCATAGCCTTAAGAAAAATCATTCCCTACGGGGTTGGAAAGCAATTTTCCAAAATTTCAACATTCCCTCGAAATTTTTACTTCTTCATTTATCTTTAGGAATGTCAGTTTGACCTTTGCACTTTTTCACACATTTCGTCACAGGTTTATCCCAAATCTCGTTCACCATTTACTTCGAAAATACCGTTAATTTTTCAATTCCACTTTTATCATATAAATCGTTTTATAGTGACAATTCGAAAGCTCTATTTCTAAATGTTTGGGTTCGAGTCGAAACTTATTCACGTAACTTGCGTTTCAGCTACTTTTTTTTCCCCAAAGTTCACTCCACTTCCTCCCCCCCCCCCTCCTCTATTTTCCGAAAGTACTCGGCAACACCCGGTGATCGTTGAACACCCAGGAACGAACGAAAGTGGCGCCTGGTCTTCGGAGATTCGTTTTTCCCGAGAGGACTCTTTGGACGCGATCCTGGATGCATTGAATTATACGCGACGGTATATTTCGAAAGGGAAACGAGGCAGGACGAGTTGGCGACCGGTAGGTGACGAGGAAGAGGACGAAGGGGGTACAGGAGGGGTCGTTGGTCCGTTGGTTGGGGATTGGAAAGCCCGCGGTGGTAGTTTCCAGAGTGAAGCTTCGTAATCGGGTTTACGATGAAATTAAACGCCGCGAGGTAGAATTTCGAGGCGTTTTGTTCGACGATAATGGAAGTATAATGTAGCAGCCGTAAATTGTCTGGTCGGTTGTTTCCGGTAGGCGCGTTGATGATTCAGCTTTTCAAAAGACCAAAAGTGCCAAAGATCCACTTTTCACTCTGTGTGTATTTATATCCACACTCCGACTTGTCAAGAAGCTAGACGTGATAATTTCTCTTTCTCTGTTGGCTTTTCGTAAAACGCTTCTGTATACGAGGATGCTTACGAGTTTACCCCCCCTAGCGTGTATCTCGTTGCATAAAGGCATATAACGAGACTCGTAATTAGCCCCGCTAAAAAGGGAGCCTCTAGTTTCGGTATACTTTGGCGACTATCACGTATGAGCGGTCTAACCTCTCTCGAATACGCTCTAATGAGGCGGGGAGGGGAACGGGGGGTTTTGAGTGGAAAATGAGCGAGAAATCTATAGCTATTGGCTCGCTTCCGCACGAGTTTCATTTTCCTAAGAGTGCTTTCGAATTTGTGGGATTATGACGCTTTTCTCCCGAAATTAAGGTTTACGGGGATGGGGACTTGAGGGATACTGAAGAAACGGCAAAATTGATGAAATTTTGAGAATATTGAATCAAAATTCAAGTAAATCTAAACGCGGAAAAGTCCAAGCGAATGGAAACAAACCAAAATATATTCAAACGCAAACCAAAACCCGAACGAATCTAAACGAATTGGAACAAACCCAAACATATCCAAACCCAAATATATATCAAAACGCAAACATATTGGAACCCAAACATATCGAAAGCCAAATATATCAAAACGCAAGTAAAAATCAAAGGGAACCCAAATAAATTCAAAAGTAAACAAACCCAAACTAATCCAACTAAACCCAAACATATCGGAACGCAAACAAATCCAAACTAATCCACCCAAACCCAACCGCTAATAAACCCAAACATATGGAACCGCAAACAAACCCAAACTAATCCACCCAAACCCAACCGCTAATAAACCCAAACATATCGAACCGCAAATAAACCCAAACTAATCCAAACAAACCCGAACAAACCCAAACCCAAACAAGTTAAAAACGCTGAATCTTCGTTGGATATTTTCGCCCTGGATTTTTCTTTGGACATTTTGCAGCCGGAGAAAAGTGGGAAACCGTCTGGCTCGTAAGGGCGGCTTTTTCCTGACCAATTCGAAGTCGAAGTCGTGACCAATTCAGAGTCTCTCCATCACTGGTCCCCGAACCCGGATGGCGGTGAGAAATAGACGTGGACCAGCAAAAATGACAAAACGTTGGTGGGATCAAACGAGAGAGGCGATATAAGAACAGGAGAGAAGAAAATAGAGCGGGATAAAAGTGAGATGAATGAAGAAGGGAGGTTGAAAAAAATGATTATACGAGGGGAAAGAAAAGCGCGTGCAGGCAACAAACAGCGAAGATTGAGTCGAGAGGAAGAGAAGTACAGAGGAGATATACGTCCTGAGGGCTCATAACTGAGAATGGAACTGCGGCATAAAAACCGCGTTGCGCGTGAAGGAGGCCAATGGGAGGTGGAAGGAGGCGAAACAGAGGGCTCGGTAGCTATTTTTCGAGGATCAACAAGCCCCGGCTTATTAACTTTTATGATAGAAACGTCGAGAAAAAACGTCGCGAGATGACGATGCTACTGCGCTCAACGATAAAGTGCTTTGCAAAAAACAAAATATATGTACTTCAGTGACACTCGCGTATATCTCTAAAGATGTGTTACAACATAATTGTGGTTTTTTTTTCTGTCAGTCGAAGAAAAGTCCAGATTTTGAGATTTTCATTTTTCGATTTACGATCGTAAAATCTCATGCAAATGGGCCAAACGAAAAGACGTCATTCGTCAATTTATTTCGAATTCAGACGTCTTTGAGATTGGAAGTGCAAAATGTCATCCTAAGGGAAAAAGTAGTGAAAAAATGTGGAAAATTACATGTATGATTTTAAGTCTAATATCAATGAAATCAATATTAAATTAATTAATATATAATATTAATTATTAAATTAATTAATATATCATATTAATTATTAAATTGATTAATATCTAATTCTAATTATTAAATTAATTAATATATCATATAAATTACGACAATAATTAATATCTAATATCAATTTAATAATAAAAAACATTATTCAAAAGGCTTACGGTGTACGGTCATAATTCAATAATGAACTTACAATTAGCCGAATACTTGAATAAATTACAGACGGGCTTTTGCGTTACGCTCTATAATGCTTTCCCTTTATGCGATTTGCTCGTCGTAACGTAATCCGTCTGAATGAAGTACCACGGCAAAACCCCTCTTCATCTTTATCACATCACAAAGCTTTGACCATCCCTAAACGCAAGAAGATACACGGACTTTTTTTTTTATCGCTATTAAAATACCTCAATAAAATTTTTGCCGAATTCGCTCGAGTGTAGTTTTGAAGTTTTCCAAAGGTCATCAGAAGACCAGAAAAAATGCGATTCCACAAAAAACTATTTTTGGAAAATTCGATCGAGTGTAGCATCGAAAATTTATTATCAAAAAAAGAGTAAAGAAATGATTAATTTTTTATCAACAAATTAATCATCATTTTTTTTATAAAGAAATTAAACATAATTTTTTTTATCTGAAATGAATTACTAATTTTTTATGACGAAATTGATTATCAATTTAGCAAAGATATAAAAATACCAAATAATCAACAATGCAAACCCAAACAAACCCAAACACCATAAAACAAGGTTATTCACATTTTCACTCAGAAAATGCAAATTTCCGTGACTCAGAATGTGTTTTTAAATCCCTAGCAAATTTTCTAAAGAAAAACGATCCTGGTAACATTTAATTCATTATAATGGGAATGCTGATGACTTTGACTTTCCCTTAGTTTTTTCATGATAGTTTTTGCACAACTCCATTTGGTCTATTCAATGATATCTGATGACCTTTATCAAGATCGACATGGCTGATGCTGCTAGGGGTATAAAAATCAATGGGGAATGAAGATAAAATAGGAATATAAGAAAATGAGGTTGCTGGACTGGTTGGACGACACGTTGCGTGATTATTTACGAGTAGACACGCAGCGATGTAATCAATGACGATGTTGCGTACAATCCTCATAATATCGGATTACTAACCCAAACAAGCTGGATAATCGTAAACAGTGACGTATATCGCGGACTCGTTAAATCGAGCGAACAATTTACGTTCGATACTTCATATTCGTACACACGTGCTGGTTTTCGTGGTCATGGATTATTTTTCTTTATGTTTAATTATGTTGGCTTTAAAGATTTGATTCTTTTTTCTTTTTCTTAAGCTTTTGAATAATTTTCGTTTTGACGAATTCTGCTTTTGAACAATTTTGGTTTTGACGAATTCTGCTTTTGAACAATTTTGGTTTTAACGAATTCTGCTTTTGAACAATTTTGGTTTCGACGAAATCTGCTTTTGAACAATTTTGGTTTCGACGAAATCTGCTTTTGAACAATTTTGGTTTTGACGAATTCTGCTTTTGAACAATTTTGGTATTAACCAATTTTGCTTTTGAACAATTTTGGTTTTGACGAAATCTGCTTTTGAACAATTTTGGTTTTGACGAATTCTGCTTTTGAACAATTTTGGTTTTGACGAATTCTGCTTTTGAACAATTTTGGTTTTGACGAATTCTGCTTTTGAACAATTTTGGTTTTGACGAATTTTGCTTTTGAACAATTTTGGTTTTGACGAATTCTGCTTTTGAACGATTACTCGTAGCTTGGAAAGGCCAACTTGCGTCAATCTTCCTCGAATAAGCCGATGGCTGAAACGACCTATTCAAATGAAATGAGATTACGGAAATTCCTCGGAGTCCAACCTGGAGCGTGGAAATACCAGAATTGTAGGTTGTCTCACGTGCAATTTATTTTCCTCGTCCGTCATAACAATTGTTCGGTAGGAAGCGTCATCGCGTGGAATGCAATCGCGAGCGTAGAGCGCACTTGTCACGTGACCGTACTACGTACCAACATTGCTCTCGTGCGGTCACCCAACGGATCAAATTCAAACTGACCGATATTTCGAAAAAAAACAACTCAAATTCGAGATCGCGTTACGCAATGGGTGCGTCACGGTTGCGCAGTGATTACGTGTCGAACGTGACGAGTTTAGCGAGATCGTCGTTTCGTTTGCGGTTGAATTTTATTCAAAGCGCGATTTTGGCAAGTCCGCACAGCGCGATAAAGCGTGCGACGTTTGTTTTTCGAATTGCGTTGTTTGCACGAATTTTCAGTCTTCGTTAAAATTGATTTAAAAAAAAAATCCAGTGTGACACGTGAACCTTAAGGGGGAGGACGGGAGGGGTCAAAATATGGGTTAAAACTCCACTACCATCGAGTTGAAATTTTCCATCGATTTTTCGCTTAATTTTCTAAGAGATTTTTTTACGAAATTTTCTACCGATTTTCTGCTTAATTTTCTAAGAGATTTTTTTTACGAAATTTTCCACTAATTTCCCTTTTAATTTTCTAAGAGATTTTTTTACGAAATTTTCCACCGATTTTCCGCTTAATTTTCTAAGAGATTTTTTTACGAAATTTTCCACCGATTTATTGCATAATTTTCTAAGAGATTTTTTACGAAATTTTCTACCGATTTTCCTTTTAATTTTCTAAGAGATCCCTTGAAATAAAAATATCCACTGATTTTCCGTTTAATTTTATAATAATAATATGTAATAATCATTGAGATAGCAATTCATTAATTAATTTATATATCGATGATTAAATTACTAATTAATGATATATGGTTTAAATAACTGAATTTATTTAATTATCAATACATAACTATATATGATTACGTAATGTTTAATTACGTACAACGATATATACATTCTCCATATCACAGTTATTTACAGTGAGTTTTGATACAACATAAATTTGCGTAATAATTCGAAAGATTTGGAGCACCTTTGAGTTGAGATACTACAAATGTCGATAAAATCCCGACGAGATTACGATTAATGGGATCACGATAACATTTTTTTATATATAAAAAACGTCATTTTTTTAAAAACGATTTTAAATTAAAGATATAATAATTTTATATTATTTTATTAATTTTAATTAAATTATTATTTAATTAATAATTAAATAATAATTTATATAATTATTTAATTAATAATTAAAATTATTAATAATTTTATCGATATTATATATTAATAATAACATAATTTTAAAAACGATTTTCGATTAAAGATATCCTACATTCAATAATCGAAAATTGTTTTTCCGTTCTCGATTGATTACGATTGATTACGTATGGATATTGGTGTTGGTGGGAAAACGCAATATTATTATTGTGCTGATATTAGCCTTAACCTTGAAGCTTCGAAGTTATTTTTTTCGATATACTGTCATTTTCATTGCCAAGAATATACAAGAGTGCTGAGTGACCTGCTGTTGATTAGCTAATGAAAGTCAAGGTCGCGAGCTCCACTGCCACGCAACTCGTTACTTCTCGTTTATTCAGTATGCTAAATATTTCGTATCTCTAGGTTCATACACAGGTATGATCTTGTTATCAATTCAAACGCCCACGTCGAGTTCGTGAAGCAATAGATCAGTTCAGGAATTGGATTCGATGCGTTTGTTTGGGTTGATATTTCTGATGTTGAGATGGGAGTGTAATTGACTCTTAATTTTGGGCTAAAATATCTTTTTTTTTTCTCTCAAATAATCTTCTCAGTTTCATCTAAAATATCAATTTTCAATTTTCAAATATCAATCAATTTTCTCTAAAATATTTCTTTTGTACGTCATTAATTTTCAGAGAGTGTCCTACGAACATTCGCATATGCCACAAACACGGAAAAGTGTTTGAGTTTCTTGGTGATTTTTAAATCAATCGAGTGATCGAACAGTGCGAAAAATTTTTACGGACACTTGGATATCTTGAAAATGAGTTTTGTGAAAAATGCGGAGTCACGTGATGGAACCGGAAATGCTGGATTAAAGATTGATGGTTTTCGAGTATGTTAGCTTTGAACGATGTTGGTTTTTTGTTTGTTTGGCTTTGATCAATGTTGCTTGGATTTGTTTGGGTTTGGATTCGTTTGTGTTTGGGTTTGTTTGGGCTTAGATTTGTTTTGTTTTGATCAATGTTGCTTGGTTTTGGGTTTGTTTGGGTTTAGATTTGTTTAGCTTCGATCAATGTTGTTTGGTTTTGGGTTTGTTTGGATTCGGATTTTTTTTTGGGTTTAGATTTGTTTTTCTTTGGGTTTGTTTGGGTTTAAATTTGTTTGGATCAAGATTTGTTTGGGTTTAAATTTGTTTGGGTTCAAAAAATACTTCAAAAAGAACGATGCATTGGAATTATGTTGGGTTGGAATGAGGGTAGCTTTGAGCAATGTTAGTTTCGTAAAACTTTGATTTTTATTAATATTGGTTTTGACAAGTATTGTTTTTGATAAATAGTCATTTTTCACTCGGTAGGAAAATTGTCTAAATCTTCGATAGTGCACATTGAGACGATCAGACAGACGTGAGCTTTGATTCAGTGGGAGTGTGCAAAAAGGGATCATTTATCGTACTCTCGTTTTTTTTAATTTTCGATGATAAATATGTTTTCCAAAAAATATATTTGGTGCCAAAAAGGTCAATTTTTTATCGAATTTGGGGGTAAAAAGTTCAATTGTCTTTCGAAGCAGATTACTTTATTATCAAATCTTGTTTTAACCTGATTTAACGAATTTGAGGGTTTCGTTCGTTAAAATTCAATGAATCGAGAAACTAGTAAGTGGGACTCGTCCTTGGCATTTTATCTGCGATAAACGAATGGAAGCGCACATTTATAAACATGATCTCCTTTTCATTCGTTCAGGAAACCCCGGACTGTTTATCTGTATTTTTCGATTATGTTTATCTTATCAGCGGTTATCGTATTTTGAAATACGGTTAAAGCGATTAGTGTGAAGCCTAATTTTCGAATGGTCATTCTCGAACGTCGTTAAAATGATTTTCATTTTGCATTTTATTTTTAATAAAAGATCTGTACGATAATAATAATAATAATAATAATAACTGGGTAAATACAAGCTTTATTGACACGAGAATACGAAAGAAGAAATAATTAGATGCGAGCAGCTCGTCTTGAAACTTGAGCAGCAAACTGTCTCCCATCCTATTTCTGGATCGTAATGAACGTCGTTATTATTAGCTTAGTCGACGATATGCTTTGGCGAAGTTCGCACTCTGGAGATAAAGTTCTCTTCTGTATAGAAAATCTTGACCTCAGTTGACAAACAGTTGATAACAGCTATGGTAAAAAATTTACCAATTAAAAGTCAGTCACGGAATATTTGAATAGCAGATTATAAAAGTAAGTTCATAACGTGAAAAATCAGATTCGAAATATCGAAAAATCAACATTAAAAAAAACCTGCAAAATAAAAATAGAATATATTGAAATATAAAAAAGTTAAGAAAAAAGAAAATATTAATATAAACACTGCAGGAATTAACGAAAACGTAAAAAAATGACCAATTTTCGAAATGTTAATTAGAAAACTAAATATTAAACAAAAACAGTTAGCAAAATTAATTTACGAACTCGTGAAGAATGCAGCACTAAAAAATGCAAAATTAAACACAGCTTTGGATATATACATGAATTCGATTAATATATAAATTCTGAACAATTGTTTTTTATCTGAATAAAGAATTCCTAATATCCATGGAGTTACTGGAAAAAATCCAAAAAACTATTCCCAAGACTCCCTAACGGTTAACGGATTATTATCCACTGCGAACATAAATCAAAAATTAATGGAATCGCCAAAACCTAAATCCAAATAAAAAGAGTTTTAATTACGAATAAACAAAATAGTATTGAATAAATAATATTGAATAATGATATTCAATATCGATTGATAATAATTGAATTAATAATATTCGAACAGTATTAAATAAAAAATAAATAAAAAATAGTGTAAAAAAACGTGTTTTTAACATTCGCGGTTTGAAGGACTTTTGACCTTGATCCGAACAATTAACTGAATCCGTATCGGTGCAAATACGTAGTATCATCAGGCACAATGCGAAAGAAGACATTACGGTTCACTTGCGCTGACACAAATATGTAATCCACCCAAGCTAGTATTTCCTCTACAGTCTAAAGCCTGGAGTTGGGGCGGGGCAAGTTTGCGGTAGTGAAACGATGCGTTTAGGAAACACAAGAGCGTCCGATACGCGTCGGACTATAGAGTAAACATGGAACGACGTTTCGTGCTCTTCCGACGATTCTACTGATTCGTCATTCACTCGCGAGTCGTCTTCGGCATCGGAGTGTGGGCCTTGACCAAAACGTTTCGGCGGCGACGTTCGAACGTACCAAAAAAAGAAAGAGACTAAAGAATGCCAAAGAGGCTTTGGTGACGGTTTCTTTCGCGAGTGAAAGTGAAGTATCGAGTTACACGTGGCGTTCGTGATCGCCAGTCTTACCCGAAAAAATCCTGATAAAACTCGACTGAACGAAAAACCTGTTTAAAAAACGTAAAATTAATAAAAATTAAATTTGTTTGGGTTAAAAAAGTATAATCATCATTGATCAATGATATCCAATGAGAAAAGTGTTTGTTTGGGTTAGCCAAACTGGTGGAGTTCCTAGAAGAAATACGTAAAGAAACCGGAAGTTCAAGTGGAGTAAAGAAACTGAAAATTCAAGTGTCCAGTTGTAATTGATAAAAACAGTGATCAGCGTCGTTTTTCCGATATACCTGAATCAAAGATTCAATAAAAATATGGGGATGTGTTCAAAATGGATAATAATCGCGTTGTCGTGTTTGGCAATGTTGGAACTCGTGAATTCTTCGAGTTCTTGGTCCAGCACGAATCGCAATGTTGACTTATCAGGTGATAAGAAACTGCGGATTATCGGTTTGTTTCCGCATCCTGGTAAAAGTCATTTCGACGTGTTTCGTCCGTTGCTGGAAGAGTTGGGTCATCGTGGTCACGATTTGACGGTGATATCGTACTTTCCCCGTGACAAAGTTAAGAACGGTCCGATGTCGAATTATCGGGATATCAATCTGGGAAACAAGTCGGACGTTTTTTTGAACGTCATTAATCTGGAAAAGATAACTCACTCGGCGCTGTCGATATTCTATGAAATGATGATGCTCCGGGAGTGGGGTATCGAAAGTTGTAAAACTTGCCTGAACAATCCGGAGGTTAAAAAGCTGATCAAGTCTAACGAGAAGTTCGACTTAGTAATATTGGAGGGTTTCAACACCGATTGCATTTACGGTTTCTTGCATCGGTTTAACGCCCCGTCAATCGTCCTCTCGTCTCATCAGTTGATGCCTTGGGTCAACCAGCGAATTTCCAACGAGGATAATCCAAGCTATGTACCCGCGATATTCCATGGTTTGGGGCCTTCAATGACGTTCTTCGAGAGGACCTTGAATTCCCTCACTTTGCTCGGCCTGAAATTGCTTTATCGATACACCTTCGAACCATCAACCCAGCTGATCGTAGAAGCTGCTTTTGGGCCTGGAGTTCCACCTTTGAACGAAATCGCTAAGAACACCTCGCTCGTACTCGTCAATACCCATTTTTCCATTCAAGGTTCCAAACCCCAACTACCCAATGTTATCGAAGTTGGTGGTATTCATATCCCCCCTTCTTATTCACCGCTACCCGATGACGTTCGAAAATTCCTGGATGAGGCTCACGAGGGCGTCCTTTACTTCAGCTTTGGCTCTATGATCAAAGCCTCCAGCATGCCCCCTGCCAAATTGAAAATATTCCTTAACGTCATCGCTAGCATACCCAGGAAAGTCATCTGGAAATGGGAGGACAAAGATTTGCCGAATCAACCTGCTAATCTCTTCGTCCGGAAGTGGTTACCTCAAGCTGCGATACTTCGTAAGTCAACGGTACTCACGTTACTTAAGGGCATGACGAACACGCCTCCGTCCACTTTGAAATTTTGAAACAACTGTTCTCTCGAACGGCTGAACCAATCGGTACGAAATTTCTTGGGTGCACTTAGGACAATGGCATTAAGGGTCCCCTGGTCGCCATTTTGGATAAAAACGTTTCATTTTT
>JAPYZJ010000992.1:0-53787 GCA_030522765.1 Ophioninae sp. B BG-2022a
CGCGAGAGTCGTTCCCGGATTGCCCCGGAGCCAGGTAACTCCGCAATCTCCCTCGCTCTCATTGGCGTCGAAGTGGCCTGTAAAGCGGGATATACTCTCGCGATTCTTGCTCCGTTCCGCGGATCACGTACGCGGGCCTCCGCTAATAACGTTCGTGACTCCGTGACGCCTTTGTAACGTCCCAGAACCGTCGACTGCTATACCTTCTTCTCCTTCTTCTTCTTCTTCTTCGTAATCTCTGTATCCTATACTCAACACGAGAGTTCGATGAATATATATCTATATATATGGCCCTTGCACCAGGTCTCCGGAGGATCGAGAATTACGATCGAAACGATCCTTGCTCCAATGGCAGCTCCGGTTGGAAGTCTCCTTGAGATCAGCCAGGTCTCGGGGAAGGGCCTTGTTTCTGTAATATATGTATACAGGGATCCGTATTCTCGCCTCTTCTCTCGCGGATCTTTGTAATCCTCCCCTGGCCCCCTCCCGCAACCCCTTCTCGACGGCTCTTGTTCGCTCGTTCCATCACTGGAATTCCACCGAGCGAAATAACTCTCCTGCGCTCGCGTTGAGCTCGCGATTCCGCGCGAGGTCGCGGTTAAGCTCATCGGGTTCCGTACTGTGGCGGACCAAGAAGGTTCACCGTGACGAAGGAGCTTTTGCCGTCGTCACGACTCGAGCAATCTTTCTCAAATTATTGCGAACTCCAAAAGGAAGTATTTCGAGGTTCAAAAAGGAAAGGGAAAATTTTGAACCTAGAGAAATAGGTAGAACCGGAAATACAGGGCAAAGTCCGAAAAAGGGGAATAGGACGAGAGATAGGATATTTCGACGGGACGGTCTTTACTCAGGACCTTTGTAACGAGGATTGTCGCGTATTACGACGGAGGTCTTGACTGCCGATATTACGCAACAATCTTCCGTCCCTCGGGGATAGTACGACCGGTCTCGATTAAATTGTGCACCCGACGTAACGATCGGCACAGTCCAGCTGCATAATACGAGAGCGAGCGTAACGCGTAAGCCGAATACAAGTTACTCGGTCGCCGTTTTCAGCCGAGTGCATAACGCGGTCGATTTGCGTCTCTCGTTCAAATCGTGCATTGCCACCTCCTCGTGGCTGTTATCGCCAGCGTGAAAGGTCCGGACGAGCCTTAGATCCGGCTCGCACATAACTGCCGATCGCTTCGCGCGTGCTCATTTTCGCTGCGAAACCTGTCACACGGTTCGTGCATTTTTTTGTTTTCTCTGCATTAGCCTTCTTCACGGGCAATGAGCGCCATCCTCGGCAAGTTCGTACCATCGTACGAACGGGACGGATAGATGACGTTTTGACAGACTTTTTCGGGCCTTGCTCCAAATTATGTACGCGTACGATTGAATGCTAAATCTCGGATAAAAAATTACCGGTACGATGAATCAGTTGAAGCAGATACTCGGGTTGCCGATTACGATATCAAACGGCGTTAGAAGCTCTTCTCTGAGCCGTTCAGCGGGAAGAAATGGAAGATCGGTCGGGACATCCGGTGAGAGGTCGATGGCCGCCAGAGCCAATGACGACTCGCCGGAACTCAGACTTTCCGAAAGATCGTACGCGAGACTCATTGCCGATTGCAGCAGAGCGATAGAGGCTAATAACTCGGGATCCAGGTGTAACGCCGATCAGACGGGACGAGGTATGAATACTGGATTCTTGTCGAAAACGCCGTTTGAAAGATTGGCTAGCATTCCTTCCATGATGAAGATAAAAAATGGACCGACGAATGCTGGCTCGAATCATAGCACAAGGAACATCTCAAAGCCGTCATCGGCAATCATCACAAATGTCAACTCTACGAAAAACGCTGATGACTACCAACCGAAGGAAGTCCTAGCACAGGAAGACGTCACCCGGCTCGACAAAGCGAAACATGAGGGATCGAAGTCAGCCGACACGCGTGATCGATCGCCTGCATTATCCAAGACTTCGAATTACTCAGATGTTGACGCAAAGAGTGAGCCACCAACGGCAAAACGCTGGCAGAGTAGCCATTTGGGTAACAAGAAAACCGTCGCGAGAAACGTTTCCGTCACGGTAAAAGCTCTGGAGGAGGGAACTGACGAAATCGCGAGGAAACTTTCCACGGGGAGTCTCGGAGATAACGCCGTCTTCCTTGTTACTGTCACCGAAGAGTCAACGTCGAACTCATCGCCGTTTCGTCACATAGATCTGCGAATAAACGGCGAACCGCCATCTGACACGGTCATTAGAAAACTGGAGAAACTCGACGTTATAAGCATGGCTGAAAAAATTGAAATTACGATTCCTGTTTCGTCGCAACACTCGGAGAACGAGCCAAACCTCACTTCCAACTCTACTATCAATTTGTGCATCTCGAGTGGTGCAAATGACAGTCATGCCGAAGTTTCCGAGGGGATGAGGAGCCGTTCGCGAGTCGGCTCTGGACGTACCTCAACGTTCCCAGTTACCAAGATTAATAGTAGCGTTCGTAAGAGCAGGCTGTCAAGATCCAAGGTCGTCCCTTGGTGGACCACGGAGGAATCTTTTCGACGAAGCGAGATCGCAGTGGCTCGATCACGCGAAACGACAACGCGGGGTACCAGGTCTCCCGGTATGACAAGAGTGGCCCGTGGCAACGAGCAGAGATCCGATCAACGAGACCAAGCGGGAGAAGTTGGCAGTGACGCGAAGCCAAAAGCGAGAATGGCTGAGACGAGCAACTCGTCGCAATACTCGAAATCACGAAGAAAGACGCCGATTCCCGTTTCGAGGATCATCGAAACGGAGTTACGGAAGAACAAGAGCACGGAGAGAAACGCGCAACATCGTGGCTCCCCTGGTGAAACGTGGTTTGCGGTAAAGCACGCGACCAAGGTCAAGAGCATCGCGTCGAATCAGTCCAGGGAGGGGACATCGTCGCTGGCGAAGGAGGAGATTGTGGCAAAAACCGAGCGACCGATCATTGCTCCAACGCCCGCTGGAGCAGCCAAAAAAATTCCAACTGTAAACACTACGGAGAACGTTGAAAGTGCAGAGTCAATGATGGGGATTGCAGACTCTGCTGGTAAGAATGATCGTTCATCCAACCGCAGCAATTCCGAGGAGAACCTTCGCGCTAAAACGATTAGCCAGGTAGCCAATAAAACTGGCGACGACAAGAGTTCTATCGAAACAGCTCATTTGGCAGATACGTCCAAACCTTCAAAATCCGCGATGTCCAAATCAGCCTCCGAGCCTCAACGAGAAATCCCTTTACAAACAGAAACTAAAGCGACACCTAAATCTGATACATCGAAACATCAAACAACCGCGCAATCCCAGTCAAAATCGACTAATCGTGCAAACCTTCGAACCAACCGTGACGGCAAAACGCTCAACGATGGTGCCCATCAACTTGACGATTTGAAAGATCCGTACGTCTCGATAAAACCCATCGAGAAAAAGAAAGACGGCACGCTCATCGACTACGGTCTTACCGTGCCGACTCGCAAGAACCAAGAGAGGAAATTGCCAGATTCGCGAAACGCCGTTGGCTATAAAATCTCCGAGAAAGAAGAGCCTGTCATTGTGGCAACGATCAAGGAAGTGATTCCTACGAGGAACAAGGAATCGCATGGCAATTTTCCTGTTTATGGAGGCATCGTTCATCCGGCTAAGCTCAAACAAAATGGTGCGAAACTTTCTGTCTAAAGAATAATGGGCGTTTCTAGGGTGTTGTTCGGGTGATCCAAGCTAATGGAGTCTTACTAAACTTCTCAGTTTCCGTTTTTCGCTAGAATTTGAAAACTTTGACTACTCTATTCCAATGATTGACAGACATCATTGATACACTTCGAGTCGTAGTGACGCGTACATTCCTCAGGTCCCGTTAAGAGCGAACAAAGACCGGTGAGCCGTATCGATCGGAAGCATCATCCCTGCAAATCCAGAGAGGAAACCCGGAAGACGCGAACGAATCTCTCCAAAGACCCGAAAATATCGGACAAACAGACGAAAAATGAGAAAAAACTGGTGGACTCGTACAAATTGACGAGTTCCAATGAAAGTGAGGAAAAGAAATTGCTGTATTCCGCCTGGCTCCGTCGTATCAAGAACGGGCACGATCCTGATGACTCGTCGAAGGCTCCTCGCGGGGGGCCTCGATAGTGCAATTCTCTTTCAGTCGCTGTAGTTTTCCGTCTTTTGTACAACGCGTCAAATTTGTACAATTTCTTGCCAAGATCAATGCCCTGAGATTCTCAAAATTTTCTCTAAGCCCGCTCGGACTTTTTACCGATCTGTTTACCGATCGAGCAAGGGAATGAAAAATTTCTTCTACACAGCATGTCGACTTTGACGTTGATCAAAGTACTCACAGAAGTGAAGATTATCCGTTCATCGATTGGGGGGAGAGCGAGGGGTGGGGGGAATGTTCAAAAGGTTCCCCATCAAGGATCGTTCGAGGGTCCGGTCTAGGACCTTTTGACCCCCGATAACCCGCGGAAAACGCGCGTTCTGCGCAGTACCAATTTGGTATTTTGATTTTGCGAAGTCACGGGGTGATTTCGGTGCGCGAGATATCGCAGCCCGACTGAGCGTGATAACCTATCATTACCGGCGTTGGTTTTAGAGGGCAATTTTCTTCGGGCCGCGAAAGGACGCTGCTCCCCTGTATGGATCGATAATTCGAGAGTATCATCCGGGCGTAACTCGATCCTTCAGATCGTGCAAGTTTCGTCCTTTCGCCCATCAGTTGGGCTCTCGATGCACACGTCCGTAGGGATTATTTTCCCGGTGGATTGCTCGTCTCAGGAGGAGAAGAGCACACGAGCCAGCAGGATTGGACCCTTCTCGCGGCGTTCATCCAGGAACCCCATCATTACAGGCTCGCGTTTCTACCGAAGGGTCCGCGTTACGTGTGCACGCTCGTACACACGTACGCAGTGGTGTGGCAGGTTGCCAGTCATCTGAAATAATGCGTTTTGAAAGTGTTGCACCGATGGATGGTAAAGTGGTTGGCAGAAAAAAACAAAGATAAAATGAACGGAGAAGACCTCCGTTTATCGACGTATTTTTTCCACCGGAGAGATTCTCGTCGCGTATACCAACGCATCGAATATTCCAGAGACTCTACCTCCCTTTATCTTCCTCTCTATTATTATAAATTGTCACTGCATCGCTTTACCCTTCCGGCAGACTACCAATTATAACGAGATCGATAATAGGAATGATTCATCGTTCTCGTTTTCGGAATAAAGTGATCGCGGAAGAGATCGTTTACGTACGTATCGTGCTGAGCTTTCTCTCGTGTTCTTCCATTAATCTCAAAGTCACGGGATTTTGTTTTTCCGCACTTTTCCGGATTCTCGAATAGAGGGAGCAACTAGACTCGAGTGGAGAGTCATCGCGGTGGTTGTTTTTGGACCATAGTTGAGAGCGAAGTGACCCCATAGCGACCGGTTTCGTCTCGATGTTATTCCGAGGTCGCTGGATTGCTCTATCTCTCTCTCTCTCTTTCTCGTCTGCCCCCTGCCCTCCTCGCTGACGTTCCCTTGCCTCAAGAAAGCGAGGCAAAGTTTATTTCGTGCTCTGAAGCACAGCGAGCGAGAGGGATATCCTTTGATTTATCACAGCCGCGCGCACACGCCGACATTATAAATATATCGGAGCTGAGCTATATCCAAGAGAAAAAGAGAGAGAGAGAGCGCCTCCTGGAGAGCTTTATCGTTCATCCACGAGAGCCAACTCGGCCTCGAAGTCGCGCCGTTACGAAGGTAGCGGGGCAGCGAATAAGAAGAAGGAAAAGGTAAAAATCTCCGACCAGCCCCCTCCCTCCGACCCGCCATCTTCACCCTGACGCCGTTGGGCCTGAGCCGTTTTGGGTCCGCGAAGAGGTCACGCTTGACTGCGGGAACTGTGCGCGAGGGTACACCGCAGGTAAGCAGAGAAGGACTCGCTCCCTTCGAGAGATATATATCCTCTTCTTGGGTACCCCGGGAGACTGCTTGAAAGAGGTCCCGTCCGGAATTTTCACAGGGGTCAGGTATACCCGAGAAAGAGCACTGAAAAGGAACACGAAAAACGAAACCGAGCTAGATTTTCCCTCTCGACGCATTATTCTTCGTCTTCTCGGAAAAAGAAAATTCTATGGGCGGTGCAGCCATCGCCTGCCGAAGATATCGGGGAAACGAAAAAGGTGCCTCGGAGAAACAGTCGATCATTTCTTACGTGACAGGCATTTCCACAAAGTCACGCGTCACCCTCAACAATTTCCAGTTGACTGGCAATTTATTTCCCAATATATTCCAAAGTGAGAAAAAGAAGGACAGAAAGCATTTTTCAATTCGCATTATGCTTATTAGTGATCCAGAACGAAAACGTCCTCCAGCTTTACCAGCCCCTGCACTTCCTACGATGAAATAAAAGAGTGCGGAAAAACGATCGTTTAGAAAGAGAGGATAGATTAAATAAAGGATTACATTTCAAGAGAGCTGGTGAGAGAAACGTAGAGGATATTTAATGATAAATGCACTAACGAGTTCGAACCAAGGTTACGCGAGAAAGGAGAGAAGCGCAGATTCTCCTCGCTTCAACGATTGTCCGATAGCCGGAGGCTTTTTTTTTTGGAAATATCCAGCTTGGGTTTGTCTCGTTGATCCGTATGTACTACGAATCCTCAAGTAGTTCGAGGTAACGCTCACCATCGGAATTGATGAGTTGTATCGTGTAGGAAAGCCTCGTAATTCACGTAATTTCCCCGGTAGTTCCTTCGTGACAAATTCTAAAGTGTGTTTATATAAAAGCTCCCACGCAAAGCTTCCTTAAAACCAATATAAATTGGAAGTGCATCTGCATTTCACTGAGGTTTCGTGGACATCTGTCCTATCGAACTGCACAGTTATACAAGTGCGGTGAAAGATTCATTTCGATTTTTTCGTATACAGGAATCGAAAGAGAAATTTTCAAATTACTTTTTGCAGTGAAAAAAATTTTTTTTCGTGTTTTTTTTTGCTTTGAAGTTTTTTCGCGATGATCGTTCGGTCATCAACGTTGGCTCAGAAACTACTCAATTGGGAAACCTTCGACCCTATTTCTAGGATTCTGATTTAACTCGAGGTTTGAGCATTATTGATTGGAACAACGAACGAGCCGAAGGTGGCAATTTTGGGAGCGCAATAAAATCGATGTTCCGATGTTCGACAAGCACGAGATCGTACAGGTATAAGCGGGGATATCGAAAGGATGAATCGGATCGGTGCGTGAGGGCGAGTCCGCAAGGACGACGAGCCTCACCGTCTCCCACCACTTTCACCGCGATCCGGACCTCGCTTCCGATCTCCTCCTCTGTGTTTGTTTTAATCAGGGGCCCTGGCGAAACTGCCCTGCCAACTTCTTTCCCTCTCCCTCCCTCTTTCCCCCTCTCTTTCTCTCTCTCTCTTTGCGTCTTCCAATTTTTTTTTAATAGTGAATCATCATGATAATGATATTATTATCATTATTCACTTACGATAGTGACTTATCAAGCGAGGGATCTTGCGATAAATTCGTGATTATGTTAAATCCAATCGTGAGCAATGTACCTCGTAGCTTGTGTATTGTATTCTATGTGTTTTTTTTTATATTTAATTTTGTGTGTGTTTTTATATAGCTTTTTTGTAGTTTTTTTTCCATAGCTTTTTAAGTAGCTTTTACATATTTTTTTCTCTGTTTTTATCATGATTTTCAATAATTCGTTCAAATCATATTTATATGTAAATTTGTAACACTTTATAAAATCATAATAATCGTTTTTTTGGGGGGGTTTCCGGATATGCATGCATTTTGACATTGTATTCTGACGTTGAATTAATGATTAATGACTTTTAAGTCTGCATCGTTGAAATGCATCGAAATTTCATACTAATTTGTCAAATTTCACTTCTTGAAAATTCAAGTTGTAAATATTCCCATAACGATCCTACATATTTTCATAAGAAATTCGCAACCTAAATTTCCCAAAAAAAAGAACTTTTGTAGATAACGATAAAAATAAAGAAATAAAAGACAAAAAAATTATCTTTGCATTCCAAGCATCTAAGCTTCTATGTCATGATTATTTTCATTATATTACACGATTATTTATGTGAATAGCATTTCAGGGAACAGCAGTTATTCGCAGATTAGTAGAAGGGGATAAAGCGCTCCTATTTGTAAATGTACGCGAATATACGTATCGCTTTAAAACCGAGTTATATGGCGTGAGCTCGAGAATTTTACGGCGACGATAGCTCACGCGTTTCGTTTTAAATTTTTTTTTTTTTCGGCCCGACGTATATTAATCGAGAATTATAATCCCTTGCAAGGTTTCGTCGTTTGGAATTTGGCGTTCGTTCGCGTTGTGCTTTCGGATAAAAGGATACTTTTTTAATCCCCGTCTAGAATTTCACGAAAATATATACAGCGATAGAGACACGTATTCCACACACGTACGTACAATCAACGGTGTGTATAATTCTCCGATGACGAGCATATTTTTATTGAGCTCAGGATTAATTATTTTTTCAAGAGGCCGCATTGGAAAAAAATATGGAGAATGATTTTTCATTTTCTTGGCCCCCCTGTCTCTCTCTCTCTCTCTCTTTCTTTCTCGTTTGATCTACCTGGACCCAGGTCGTTTTCGTAATCTTCCTTTATGGGTTGGCGTGATTCCGATAGGGGGGCCACGATCGAAAAATTCCTTGATCTTTTCTCCTGCTGACACGGAGATCTCACTTCGAATTTTTTCTCAATTTACTATTTTACATATACAAACATTTCGATTTTCGATTGATGGGTAAAAAATATGTCAACTTTATTGCTCGTTCTACAAAAACTGCGTTGCGAATTGAGCACTATTTTTGCTCAAACTCAACGTCATTTTGATACTCAATATTATTAAATAAACCAAAATTTAAAAAAAAAGAACTTTTGTAGATAATCGAAAGATCCGAGTAAGGAACATATTTATAAGCGCGTTCAGACTCGTATATAAATATACAGGCAATTCCAGGGAGGCTCGTGGAATCTCATGGTCGGTAATCCTCTTAGCAAGAGCGAAGAAATCGCGAGGGTATCCTTGCGGAAAGACCTTTCTCGTTGTTGCGGATGTATACGCGTGCGCGCACGTGTATCAACCGAACCAAAATGACAATACACGATCGTGTATTCGACATCTCATGGAACCGCATACTCTAACCCAGGAACCGTAAGTTCGCTTGTACGTACACTTTTTATTACCTGTTTTTTTTTTTTTTTTTCGTCTTCGTTTTCGATTGCTAAAGATTAAATCGTAGTGCTTAAATAACGCGATTTCGAAATGATACGCGGAGTGTATATACGTGTATACGAGCACTGAGTAGAGTCAAAAGAAAGTCGCGTACGCACGCGATCCGAGATGAGAGACAAGACACGCTTCGATTGCAGCCTGTGCGTGCATTTTCACAAAAGCATGTACCACAGCCAGTAAAGTACCGATCTATAAATCTGTACGGAGGATTTACCGGGCGCACAATCGTGTCCGCGGTGCGATAATGCTCCAACAGGTTTCCGTAACCAAAGTCGACTCCGAGTATGCTCCCTCTCGGATCCGAATGATCAATAACTACAGCAATAACAATAATAACAATACCAACAAGAGGAAAAGCAATAATAATAATAATGTACATTGATGTTACTATCGTTATTGTTGCCGGTACTCTTGATATCGCTTTTCTTGCGATTCTTAATAATAGTTGCTTTTCGTAATTATATATCTATTTTCATTGTTATTATTATATATGTAATAGAGTTTTATTTGCACAACTTGTTATAAAGTTTTTTACAAAATCTCTCTTTTTTTTTTACATTCAATATTATTCACTAACTTACACCTAGCAACTTACATTTAAAATTCTAACCTATATCCTATCCACTACTCGATTTTTATTATTACAAATTATGGATAATTTATCGCGATCTTTCGTATTTTATAATTCTTCGTTAATACACGATTTTTTAGGCTCTCTTTTTCTTCGACGGAAGTTAACATTAATCGGGGCGAGATTCGTACGTTGCGTGTTGATTTTAACAACGTAGGATGCACTTCCGATATTCGATCGTATTCGGGGCATTATTCTTAATTATTATTAATTGAGAATGAATTAATTAATATCGATAGATTGTGTCATATGGATTAATTCAGAAGTGCGGATACAGTTATTTCCATTGAGGTAGTAGTTTATAACGGTAAATGAATTATTTCATACCGATATAATAATTCATATTTATAAATGAATTAATGGACATTTTCACTTGAGCGATCGCGGAATCTCACGATGTATGTCGAGTATAAATTCTCGAGGCGGTTTGCAACTTATCGCGAGTCCCCGGCTCGAACGTGCAGTGAAATTAATCATGCACGCGCAACCGCACTGCTCTCTTGAAGAATTAAGCGTCCCAGCGCGAAACGTTTGTTAAACGCTCAATTTTTTTTTTTTCGCTAGGAACTAAGAACATTGCACGTTGGAATTCGTAATGAGGAAAAACAATTTCGAAACGTGGCTCACTTTTTCACCGGGCTTCGTATCGCGGAGACACTCTCATAGAGTCATTCGACAGAAGTTATAATGCGGTTGTTCGTGCATTTTTGCGTGCTTGTGCATTTTTACGACACTCGCTAATTACAATCGCCTGACGTTATATTGCCCATTAAAATTATTGTTTGCTCCGTTAATGCGTATTGGATTTTCAGGCTCCCGACTCATTCACGTTGTAGCAACAACAACGACTATTATTATTATTATTATTATTATTTCCCTAAAATAATATATTAATAATATTGAGTAATTCAATTATTAATGATAACAAGAAAAATAGTAATTGCACCTTATACGATACTCAATCGATTTGGGATTGATTATCGAATAATGGTTTATCTGATTGCCATGATAGGGTGTGAACATTTTTACACATAACTTAGCACGTAACTTAGCGAAACTTGTCAAGAATTTTTATCATGAAAAACCACTTTTGGAATAGAAAAATTACTGAAATTTTGTCTTTTTGAAAAATCTTTGATAACACCATCGAGACAAATTTAACATTCTTTTTGTCATCCCTGTTATGAGTTTTCTCGTTGTCAGCGTTTGGAAAAACACAACTTTATAATTCGATCTATTAATAATAATGAATTTTAATAAACTCCGTATAAAACTGAAGATAAACAGAAATCGGCAGTGGAGGAGATTGTCCTTCGGTTGTGTCGTGAATGGTAATTGAGACACACGCATACGTATATTTATGTACTCCATTTCTCGAGATGTATAAATTTTATGGGTTGCGCTTTCGAAGTCAAGCTGGAGGGGGGGGGGACGTCAACGTTTAGTGTTGTTTACTCCAGTACGTTGGCACTGTATACGTATATAATGGGGTAATTGCTTTGTAAATCCAACTATCGCAACGAGTGTCCTAGCTCGTGACCATCGTGATTTATCATTCGTTCTTTTTTTCTGCAAAAGAAGGAATCGAATCTCGTTTTTTTTTTGTTTTGAAAATTCTTTGCGAAAGCGAATAGGGGGAAAGAGGGCGATCGGTAGAGACGGAAAGAGATCGCGCGAATCTCACGAACATTTCGCATTAAATCCAGCCCCAGCAATGCATCAGGTGCAACGTGTATGTAACGTTCTCGCGCCTTCTTTCTTTTTTTTTTTTCTCTTCTTTCCTCGGCGTCGGCTCGTACGTACGAACGTATTTCGAAGCTTCGAGCGAGACGCAGGGAGGATGGAGATACCGTCCGATTTATACGTGTATTTGTGCCGACCCGAGAGAGAGCCGCGAATCCCTCGTTCTCGTACTCTCCTTGGCTCTTATGGTATTCCTGATGGCGGCTACTTGTACGCAGACAAATGGGGCAAATACACTTTATCTCTCGCTATACCTTTCTCGCTTCCATCCCCCTTTACATTCGCCTTTCTGCGCCTCCCTCCTCCTGCCCCTGTAGATGTAACGAAACGTGAGTTTCCTCGATGTTCAAAAATTTTTTCTACCGAAACGAATGTTTTTTAAATGGCCTTTGAAAATGGAATTTCGTTTAGCAGCAAACTAGATTATTTCGGAATTGAGTTGAATTTCTCCTACGCATCGAATTTTTTGAAAATTCAATTTGAAATTTTTTAGCAGAATTCATTTGTTCACGATCGGTTTCTCGAATTTCTGCGAAAAGCGGTATTCATGATACATTTGTTTCAATTCTAGTCCTTTGTCGCTGTTGAATTTGTTTTTTGGGAAATTAAATTAAATTTTCTCGAAAAGCTGTTGAATTTATTAGGAAGGAAATTCCACATGATCGTAATCCAATGGGATTTTTAATATTGACGTATACTTTTTGAGATGTAGGTCTGGATTTACTGGAGTTGAATTCGATTTATTTTCATTCGCATCGAAGTTTTTTAAAAATCGATCGAGCTTTGTTGAAGGCAGATAAATCGTTCGAAAGTCGAATTGAACATTCTTCAAAAACGATATTTATTCGTTTTTATCGTAATTATCCAAATAATGGTGGAAGTAGATTGGCTCGAATAAGCATTTATTCCGGGTACAACGACACACACACGCGAATCATCGGGAGGAACGAAACGAGCTGAATCGATCCGAGAAGAAACTAGCATCAAGCTTTATGAGCTCGCGAGAACTGGTGCAACGACGCGTGTATACGTATGAGAAATGTTTTATCACGAAATGTCCACAGGCGGCAAAAGTTTCATTCGGGCGCACCTGCGCTTGGCATCGCAAAACCGACGCAAACTCAGTTGAGCTCTCGCCAATCTCGCACGGGCCGCGCATTATCGTTGCCTTTTCTCACCGTCCTTATATATAACGAGAACCGCGAGTGCCTGTAATGATAATACCCGAGCTGCTGCTTTCGTCAGCACGCGTCTCGTACTCGCTACTTTATTCGAGCACTCAGAAACAAAACGTATAAGAAAAGAAACAAGTTTTTATCGTACAAATTCTTCAGACATTTTATTTAAAAAATGAATCAGTGCAGTTTTATTTGCGAATGAAAAATATTTTTAAAAACACAATAAAGTATTCATTACTGAATAGTATATTTATTTTTGACATTAAATATTGAAATTAATTTAAATTAATATAATTAAATTAATATATATTTTACACAAATAATATATTTAAATTATATTTAATAAGCTTTAATATTTTATCTTATTTATGTAAAATATTTGAAAACAAAAAGAAATTTTTTTAGTATTTTACATAAATAATTTATTTAAGATTACGACTCTAAGGAGTCGAATAGGAATACTGGAATGGAAAAGTACACTGAAATATGAAGCGTTTCGATTGCTTGAGTATAACCATAAAGTTACTATCGTTGGAGTGCACCGGAAATTCATTTGTAGAGAAGATAAAATCGTTCAACAGTTGTTTTCATGCTAGTTTCCTTACTCGTAGTTAATTGTTTTGTAATTACTAACGATAAATATCGAATTACCCTCCTATCCTTCTGAAAGGAATCAAACATTATTTTCATTCGATTCACCGGTTTGTATCCGGATTGTGATATCAGCGTAAAATATTAACTAATATTTTACGTGTCGTACCTACATAAGTGCAAACTGGCATTTAGGACTTGCTCCAAAAGTTTTAACTCATTCAATACTTCGAGGTATTGAACGAGCTAAAACTTTTATATTTTCGAAAACTAATATTTTCGAAAAAGAGAGATATTTGAAAAATGAAGAATTATAAGTGACGGTTTATTTCTCGTCATTCATATTTTTTCTTTGATCTACTACAAATGAAATGAGCTGTTCAAAAAAAGATTTCAAAACAACTGTTCAAAACAAGCAAACATTTTTGAATAATATATCTGTCAATTCTGACAAAGCAAACTTCCACGTCGTGTTTGGGTTCGCCGGTCTCGCAGGCTCGTTTTGCAGCAGAATTTCATTTAAATCGTTGGTCATTTCGAATCAGTTCTACTTTTTGCTGGCTGATGCAGTATCGTGTAGCGAACGTGAAAAGTTGTTTACTTTTTCGAAGAACACACCGATAATTCATCTTCGGAGATGATCGAATGCAATGCCTATTTATTCAAGATCGCGGGAGCAATTCCTCGCAGAAATGCAGTTGGTTCTCTTGACGCGTGGAACACCCAGAAGACTCTTCGAAATCGAAAAAGCCAGAGAGAAAGAGATAGCTCGTTATACGATCGAATGAGAATGGGACGACCCCGGCGGAACGCCACCGCATACGCTGGACCACCCCGACGTTTGAGACGACGGTAGAAATCGAGAGGACAATGAATTTACCGTCTTACATATAAATTCCTCGCAATCAGGTCGCCAAGAAAATGGCTTTTGCTCGATTCAAATGAACCTCGCTGAAGAAAAACTGTTGCCACGCTCTGAGTACGTCACAGAAATAAGACATTAAAGTTTGTTTCATTGGAACACAAAGTAATTCATTTTTTTCTTACGTGTCAAATTTTAAACAACAAACACGAGCTACAAAAATCAGTAAAAATATTAAAAAACCGATTTTTTGCGTTCTAATGTATTGAGATTCACAGTAGAACTTTTTTCTCAATTTACTGCAAAATATCGGAGCTATAGTAACGATTGAAAGATCCTGCAATCTACGAAGTTTGCACTTTTCGGAATGTATAAATATTTTTAAGAAAAATCCCTCATTTACTTCTCCATCTCTTTCTAATAATCTCAAATTTTTCCTGCTCTCTCGGACCTCCCACATGCGCTAACAATTTCGAACTATTTGCAAACCAGTATACGAAAAATCTAGTGTTCGTGACATCCTCGATCTGCATAAATACAATTATAAAAAAGAAAAAAAAGAATATTTCTTTGCATTCGAACGTGGTAAATTTAACCAGGGTTGAAAATTGTTTTTTCTCCTGGAAGTGCCCGTGTACAAAAGAGTCCCCGAAGACAACTGCGTACCTCGGAATAATGCACTCCACCGGAGATTCCTCGAGGTCGTTCCACTTCGAGAAGAGACCCGGAGAAAAAAAGAGACAGATATCGAGGAGCCTGATCACCAGCCGTGAATACAGGACCCCTAGAGGCCTATCGACACAAGCAAGTGGCTCTCATGTTGGTCTCTTTCGCTCCATCTAAGTCGAACCAAACTCACAGCTGACTCGATGACATAGACGCGAGTGATGATGTCACTGTTGCAACTCTCGTACGCTCTTACATCGACTCCCTGCCTTTTTTTTTTTCCTGTCGTTTCGTTCCTTCTCGCGTTCTCTTGCACCCACCGCTCGCCTACATTCCGTAACGTCATTGCACCAGTACCTGTAGTATTTAGCAGTCGCGCGGGTGCGTACACGCGGTTATTCGCGACTCGCCGATCGAAAATGCGCGGCGCAGTTACGATCCGCACGGACGCAGAGGCGGCAGAGGATTGATTGGGAAACACCGATTGTTTACGCAACGTTCACTTTTCCAAAATCGCCACAAGTCCGTTTAGAAAGATCCTTCGGAATGAGACGTTTTTTTTATTTCCTTCAAGGGGTTCTGGGTTGGGGGATTCGATTACAACGAGGTTAAAATCAAGAGACTGTCAGCGAGGGTGGCAGTCGAACTTGCGAATAATTGAGAAATAGAAAATCATAAAAAGTTGGGCTTTCCAATGATAAGGAAATTCTCAAACAAGTCCTTACAGGGTCAGGTTTGTACATTGTAGGGGCGGAATAGGTTTGCTAATCAGTTTGTGGTATTTTAATCACTGAGCTACTCGATGATAGGTAAACATAGGATAGGAAAATATGAAGTCATTACAAATGTATTATATTCAACATTTACAAACACTTCCAACCCAAACGAATCCAAATCTATCCAAAAATTACATACCTAGTATTCTTATTGCCTCTGATCGAACATTAAGTAACGGCAGCCCATGTGTGTGAATGGGAAAGTGTAAAAAAATGTAAATCCTCGATTTTCCAGTTTTAGTCTTCTGGTCTGAGTTCCTACTCCTCTGATCTTCCGATTTTCCGGTAATCGAACATTTCG
Organism: Ophioninae sp. B BG-2022a; assembly: GCA_030522765.1. Lineage (NCBI taxonomy): Eukaryota > Metazoa > Arthropoda > Insecta > Hymenoptera > Ichneumonidae > Ophioninae sp. B BG-2022a. The sequence goes on from JAPYZJ010000992.1 coordinate 16,033, forward strand.
CAGGCAGAACGTAAGCACGAAACCAATGCATAATATAACACAAGCCCAAACGATTGAACTCGTCCAAGTGGAGACAATCTCAGGCACATATGTTATACCCCATTCCGTCTCAATAACCCAGAATCCTTTTCCTTCTACATGGTACAGTCATCACGGCATTCGAATAAGAAAAAAATCCAGTTTGAGTTTCAGCCTCTCAAAAACCTTTGCAAAGTTAATTATGACTTTCCCTCATCTCTATAGGTCACTGGGTGTCGCATTGATTCTTGAATCGTAAAAGAACGGTGCAGGACGATCAAGGAATGTGGCTCGGTGTGGAATTCGTGTCGGGGATACTTTTCACGATCGGGGAATTGACGCGAATCCTCGCGTTGAAGTTGATGGCCCAATGGTAAATGTTACACACGGAACGGTGCATCCACATTGTATGTGGGGAAAGGACATTCGGAAACCGTTACATCTACGCAGTGTTGGCTATTATCACGTTCGTCTATTTCGCGGACTGACCTCGAACTCGAATGTCTTCAAAGTTGCAGAGTTCTCAGGTATCTATATGGGGAGAGTGGTAATATAGTAATTGTGTGACAGCGAGAAGTGCGCGTATTCTCGCGTCGATCCTCCGCATATGGCGGCCATACCGGTCGGTCCAGCGATCGCGAGGTGATCGCCGTCGTCGCCACTGCGAGAGAGAGAGTCCTTGACGCCCACCCCACACGCTTTCGAGTCTTCGCCCGGCTATTTGGAGACGAAGACCTGACTATAGTGCGTGTGTAACGCTTTCGTTTCGTACCTGTAGAACTCGCGTTGCAACGGTGCATTTTGCATAGTAGTCTTTCCTTTTTTCTTCTCTCCGACACGTCTGCTTTTGAGGCCTATTCTTTGATTCAATTAGACATACTTGGGTTTCTATCCTCTCGCGAACCCCAAATAGTCGAATCGAATCAAGTTGAAGATTGGTGGTCTTTTATGGGATTTCGCGATTTCTATTATTGGAGACTGTACGAGAGAATTTTCTTGGAGACTACGATAGGGCATTGTCTTTGGGTTTCGTTGAATGGCTCGATGCGCATAGCTTTTCTTGAGAACGACCACCCCACTTGAGGCGAATGAATCCATCGTTGAGATATTCTTCCTACTCTCCAATTTTTTGTGGATTTCTTTTTACTGATCCACGACGAATTAAAAGGAATTATTTTCGTTAATGAAAGAATGAATTTTAAACGAAACGTTCTGGAGTTTCTTTTTTCAGACTTGAGAAATTTGATTTGGCGTGGATTGATTATTCATTGCGTCTAATTACATCGTACACTGGAGGGCGTTGCGATCACGACAACCCCATCCCACCTCTCGCACTCGATTCCCTCGGCGATTCGATTATGGGCGTGTATTGCGCAATATCACTCGGATGTCAATCCGAGATGCTGAGATCCATCGGTCTCTCGGTCCATAAAACTTTCCAGCGGGATAGGAAACGAGTTCGCAAGAGCAATTACCATACTTCCTCGATCCCTCTCTCTCTCTCTCTCTATCCCTCCGTTCGCCACACATTATGAGTATATACTGCATATATATTTTTAATACTCATGTATGTGCTCACATATTTATGAGATACTCTCATCGTATCTCGCCTGCGCATTGCCCAATTTTCCGCGCCATCAATCTCGACACCCCGAACGCAGTTACAATTATTTTTTTATTCCTCCTATTCACACATAATTTTTGTCATTTTTAATTCGCGTAATTTCACGACATTTTCTCGTCCCTTTAATTATAATGCGTGTGGGATGTGTTGCATTTGCATCTGCATTGGAAGGGGAGAACTCGTTTCGTCCTTTTATTTGATTCTGTCGAAACAACGAGATCCCGAGAAGATTCTCTGATCATCATACACAAGACATGCCTTCTCCTCTGGATATCCTCGTCAAAGTCCGATTTCTCCCATAAACTTGAATCCGCGATACAACGGTTTGTCGAATGATGTAATGACAGAATGAAAGATTAAAAACAATATTCTCTGATATCCCGAGGTCAAGAGGTCAATATTTTTGCGGTTTGCTGAACGAAATTGGACCAATTGAAAAATGATGATTCTCGCCGCATACCAATCGTGCGAATTTCGATCCCAGTTATTGGCAACCGACAATACGTTGGAATTCATAAAATGCTACATCTAGGAATAAATCAAGAAAATTGTAGTCGTAGCCTCAGATTTAGTGTACATAAAGGTAAAACGCGTGTACACGATAAACGAAGCTTTAATACGTATCCACATATACGTATATACAGAAAGGAAGGTGAGAAAGCGGTTGGATTCTAGAGAAGCAAGAACGAGCCCTCGTAATCTTTAGCCCTGGAGGTCAGCACGAACGCTGTGCGAGCTTGGAAGATCTGCAGGAGATAGAGCGAGGCCAGTCTTCGGAAACTCGGGTCTCGTTTACTATACACATATACACACATATCCAAGCGGATATCGCGAGAGCAAAGCCGGCAGGGGTTACTCGTGGATGCTTGTACAACTGCAGCATGCAGCACGAAGGATCGCGGCAATGCAATGGAGCTGGTGGCCTCTCTTCGTGGCCTCTCCGCCGTCGCGTTTTCTCTGGATGTATATTATAATGCGGAGACCGCAAGAGTCGTGCCCATATAGCAGCCGCGCTTAAGACAAAGGGCTCGGATCGGTAGGCCTGATACAAAGTCCCCTCGTTTCAACTCTCAGCCTGAAAATCCAGTTTCTAGATTTTTCCATCGATTTCGGTCGAACGGCCATTATTGACCTGGGAGGTAAGCGACGTTTTGGCCTTTCGTGGCTTTTGGGACTCCAGTGAGAGATCTATTTGTCAAGGATCTTCAGGCTTGTCTCTTCTAAAAACCCTTGATAAGATATGGCTTGTTAACGTTGGTGTCGACGACTCGGTCGCCAGTGATCAAGTTACTAGTCATTTTCCAATTAAACAGTTAAGACCACATTCACAGTACGCAAGAGCATTGAATGTAGGGTAATCTGGTCTAGGAGTACGCACTTAAGGTTCAAAATATTCTAAAAAAATAATTATGAAGTCTAGGAAATCAAATAGGCATTTACTACGTTTGCAATTCAAACATCTTTCATAAAGTAACATAAAAAAAAAACAAAATTTAAAATATCACTCGAAATAACAAAAATAATCAGAAATTGGAATTGCGTACTCTTGCAAGTACTATTGGATAAGAGTACGCGAGTACGAGCGAAATTCAACGCCATCTCTTGGCATTGACCGGAGTTATAGTTTATTTCATTTCTACCAAATAATTGCATTCTTGTCTCAAAAATACTTTCAGAATGGTAAAAATATTTAGCAAATTTGAACAAAAGTCTTTGAACTTACGTAATTTCTGGGTTTTCTGCCGGATTTGATTCTTTTTTTCGCCCAGCACCTCTAAATGCAGGTTATATCAAAATACGACTGAAGTTAGCCGCGCATCGTCAAAAACTTCACAGCTTTTAGTGATGGGTACTCTTATCGGATGCATGCTCCTAGATCAGGTTACTCTACGTAGCAGGACTCGAAATGTCCGTGACGATCGAAGACGTCTGGTAAGTTTGGAAGAAGTTGTCGGAATCAACGAACGAAGGAGTATAGAGTTCCTAGATACGTGTATAATTAACGACGAGACGAAACGTTATAAGGCTGGTCATGTTGTCGGGTTTAGCCTCGGTTTAACCTCATTCCTGAGGCTGACGTCAGACTAGTCGCCTTTCCCTCGGCTGTAGCGTTCTCCGTCCGGCCATACGTTTCGAACTTTCAGCATCTCTCCGATGGGAGAGGGAGCGAGATGGTCCGACTTATAGACGAGACACCAAGCGCACAAACGAACACCTATCGACTATTATATGCCCGGATCGTCGAGAGCTCAAACGGCCATATTGGCTTGCCGGTATAATCTTCGAGTATCGATTCTTCCCCTTCTGTTGACTCGGGCCTTCGAACCGCAACGTTGCGATATGCATCGCGATAAATATTCCATCACTTTCCCACGTCTTCTGCCGATTCGCCTCGAGGTGGTAATATTAATGGTCGTTAAGAGCGGTGCGTTCAACGTAGACATAGAGACTCGAGTAGAATCGCCATTATCAATGGTGCTCTATTGTTATCATCGTGATCTCTCGCTCGGTGCAACACGCCAAGGAACTTTGGATGGGAACGTCATTGTTGAAGGCTCGAGAGTAGGAATTTGCCAGTTGGGGGCGGTTGGACAGGTGAGTTCTCACGAAATCCTGCGATTACGTTGGGCGCGAAGGTACATGACGTTTTTTTGACCCGTTAGTTGTAACGTTCCAACCCACGCGCTGGAAAAGAAGATAATTAGATTTTCGATCAATGGATCTCAAGGGACACTAGGATACCAACGGGAGACGGCGGGTTACGTTCCGGCAGAACGTGTGTGCTTTTTTCGAGACGATCCTCTGGAACGTCCCTTCGTGTACGTAACCTGAGCAGAAAGAACGAGAGCCGAAAACAGCGGGTGGGGGACCTTCGGTCTCTCCGCCTTCGTGACGGGGACGCGGCTGGCGAGGGGAAAGAGACGAGAGAAAACGACTGGTGTGTTTGTACCGATGATCCATGGAGAATCCTCCGCGGATACAGCGCAGGTGAGTGTGGAGAAGACAAGGGGGGTCAAGCCAAAGCGTCAATACCCTCTAACTAAGGTGCCTTCGACGACGCTCGGGCCCTCCTCTTTTCGTATCCCTTGAGGGTCCCAGCCTCCTCGTTCCCCATCGATCCCTTCTTCTGCCTCTCCCTTTTTTTTCCTCATCCTTTTTTCCGCCTGCCCTCACCCGTTCTCGAGGAAATTTGTGCCAGACTGAAGCGACCGTGCAAGGCCGTCCGAATTCGGTCGGAAATCTGACATTCCAACCCTGCCGTCCAAAGAGCCTGGATTTTCTTTCGCATCGTTGGAATTCAAAGGAAATTCTGTTTTTTTCTCATTTCTTTTGCAGTTTTCAATTTTATATCTTATATAAACGACTTAACTGAGGCATTTCCGTAAGATAGGTTTGCCAAAGAAAACTCGAGCGATCGGAATATCCATTACGTTGCAACGATCTTTCGATCGTACTCAAGCTCAAATTGCTCTTCCTTCATCTGGAGCAAATTTGTTTTCTTTCCCATAGGAATGAGATGGACGGTTCTGCATTGAATATATCCACATTGCGTAGAAAGGAATATATTCGATGGCAATCACACGGTACTCCTTCAGGTAACTGCCCATCCATCTATGCATTATGTAGACAAGCGTATGCACGTACATATATACGTATGACGTTTTACGGGTCCATAATGCAACGAGCCAAAGATGGTGAGTCCGTACCACGCGAGAGATGATGATGCAGCATGAGCTAGCCCGAGAGAAAGCGAGAGAGTTCCTCTCCTTCTCGACGAAGAGGAATCATCATCATTGTTGCAGAGCCGAAGCTCGATGTCTATTTAATTCGACCGATGGTAGAGTATATACACGTGCAAGTACACACAAGCAAACACGATCGTACAAGTCTGCGGAAAGTTGATTTCGAAGACATTCGACTTCCATGGTACTAGCTGTTCTCATAGCCAACATTGCGTACATACGACGGGTTCGAAACATTTTTTCACTGTATATGGTCTCTGAAGTCTCAGAGTTGAAGGCACATATTCTCAGGTAGAAAAAACATGGAAGAACCATCCCGGAATATCTCAGCTTAGAAAATATGATTTTTCCACTTTTCGAAAAGTAATATTTTTGTGGTTTAAAAAAATAGATTCTATTCGATTTAATTCGATTTCGAATACGAAAGATATCTCTGAAAACTTGTTGAGTTCCATCCTTGGAAAAACGATGAAACACGCACAGTTTGTGGTCGTCGAATCGGATCGAACTACACTTCGAGAAATTTCGTATATGGTATTGATTTATCTTCGTTCCTTTGCTGAACTCAAAATGGAATTTTTATTTCCATTCCTGATGCTCAATTTTTTCCTGCAAAGTTTATTCGCCATGAAATTGAATTTCTCTTGTTTTCGAGGTAGACTAGATGAAGAATTAATGTGGTATTCTTCAGAAAGAGAAAGTATCGACGCCAGAACCTTTCGCAAAAAATATGCAACCACCTAACAATCGTTATTCTGTACACAAACGCGCGTGTACGTACATCAAGAATTTCTCGACAGTCAAACTCGTGCCTCGCGAGATCAAGTATGCGAACCCAGACGAGCCGCGAGATCTCGTTTTATTTACCGAAGAAAATATTCGGAGTTTGGTTATGGTGCGCACAGCTGAATTCTCCTCCTCTCGATGCATATAACGGCGCGGTGAATGCACCGTGTTCTCCGCGAGAGCTCAAACGTTTCACCCTCTGACATTAACGACCGAGGTGAATGTTTGTTATTTTCTTCCTTTTCCTTTTTTTTCCTTCTCCCTTTTAATTTCATTTCAAACATCGCAACCGGAGGAGTACATCGTAAAATAAAGTTTCGACAGTCCGCGGTTGTAACGTATTGAAAAATGACTTTGAAAATTCTAGCATCGCTCTCGTGATACAATCTCGCATCGAAACAATTTTCCCGGGAATTCCCGAACCAGCGGCCAACATTTTTCTTACTTTTTTATCCTTCAGTTGCGACATTGAAAAGCTTCTTCATTTTTTTTCTTTTCGAAAAAAGAGCCGATCTTCCGGAAGTTGTCTAGGTACGATTTTTCGTGTGCTCACTTGTGCATTTTATCTCAAGAGGGCAAAACTGATACAGGACGGTTCGTAAAATATGCTCGCAATTATTTGATCGTGGATAAACAATTTATTCACTTTCAGTATCAGGTGAACGTCCGAAACATACATTTCTTTGTGGCAAACTGGCAAGGATAAAAGTAACGTTTAAAAACGTTAAAAGTTGTAATATAAATATTTCTTGTATATCAGTTATCATTAACGTATTTCTTTTACTGCAAAAAGACATAGATTAATTATTCGTTTCTATTAACGACATTGAGATAAAGTCGAATAAAATTTCATACAGGGAAAAAATTCAAAATAATATTTTCTAATAGTACAAAATGCGGAAAAATATTTTTCAAAAGCCCAAAAGTGCCAAATAATTAATTTCTTTTTACAGCAAGGAACTGCAAAAAATCCAGTGCGTTTGGCGGGAACGATTGAGTACACATATATTTGAATAGCAAAAAATGCAAAACACGATGCGTCTCAAACCAAACAAATTTAGCCAAAGCGTTTTAGCTAAAAAAAAAAAGGCGCCTTGTGAATTTCGAGCACTTCGAGGATTCGAAACATTCGTATTTCATCGTACTTTTGGAATCATTAGATCCGAAACACGAGCGAAGGATAACGGAACGGTTGTAATTGCACTCGGAGGACAAGCTGGGAAAGGGAGCACGACGAACAGTCTCAAAATCAAAGCGGACCAGAGAGTAGGTACAAAAAAAAAATGAACGATGCGTCAAGTTGAGAAGACGATAAAGCGAGAAAGAAAGCGGGAAAAAAAGGATTTCTAAGTCCGGTTTTTGGTGAATGCGCGCTCGCTCGCACCTTTGGCGCGAGGCTTGTTTCCTGTTGGCTCTTCGGGACCTATATACGTATGTATACAGGACAGATGTCACATGGGCCATTCTCAAATACGAGAGAAAAAGAGGCACAAGACACAGAGGGCCGGATAGAGTCCCGGAGAGAGAGAAAGCGGTATAGAGAAAGAGAGAGAAGAGAGATGAATGTTTTTCGAAAGAACAGTTGCCGCCAACGCATGCCGTTCGCTTCTTAGCCCAGCGTTCAAGTCTCTGGGTTTCTACTATCCGCTTGACAAACGTCGGCTCTGAGTACTCTCTCGCGTGGCCGATCCAGTCGCCATCGTCTCCGGCCCCCGAAGAAATTCCTCTCTTGCGTAATTCGTAGGCAAAGAAAGACGAGAAACGTTCATACGAGGGTCTATTTGTGCTTTCACATCGATATACGTGGATGGGGCCATCGATTACCCGCCGCAAATTTAACAGCCGAGAACGTTTGTGGTTTCGTTTCTCTGACGAGTTCCGAAACTCGACTTATCATCTGAACAAAAAGTTGATCGCAACTCTCTAAAATGGAGGACAGTTATTTGGTCTCGATATCAGGAAGATTCAGTTTTAATTCTTCTCAAATCGACGCGGAAATTCCACGGACTTATCGGAAGCTCCAATGAGTTTCGTCACTTCCGGAGTACTCGCTGAAGTACTCGCTGAGTACACTGCCACGATCGAATATCCAAAAATTTGCTTCAAAATTTAGCTCGGTAGCCGCTATATTCCTCATAGCTAGGGCTGCCATTTCATAAACTGTGGGCACCGGACAAAAACTCCCAAAACTCCAGACTTTTAGGTAAAAAAATATTTTTACCCCGGACAAGCTTGAAAATAAAAATAAAACACTTTTTTTCTTCTTCGGACGCTTCTTCGGATCCTCCCCGGACGTCCTCGGATCCAGACCCAAACTAGGACAAATCCGGGGAAATCCGGACGGATGGCAGCCCTACTCATAGCTATAAAGAATTGGATTTGTTGGGCCAAGTTCATGAATCTTGGATCGCGGTCGTTTACTCGGTGAATAATCCAAGTGGCTCGATTACCGCGTTCTATTTTTAGAAACTTGTGGATGACGAACTAGAACACGCGCCAAATCGCTCAATCGTTGACCCTGACGTCACTCTCCAGCCCAAAGTATTCGACCCCGCAACTGTCACTGCTCTTCGAATTCCATCAACAGATGAAAATACGAATCAAGAATCTCGAGTGTAACTCGATCCAAGAGATTCCCTGGTATTTTTCATTTTGGCGCCACAAACTTAAATCTCGTCTTATCAGTGCCTGGCGACATCAGATTTGACGGTCAACGCTCCGAGCCTCCGTCACGTCCAATCGAATTTGACAACACTCGAGTATCTCGCGCCACGATTAATTCGCAATCTGTCACTCTCGAGGTCCGATAATAATGAAAATGATTTTAAAAATCGCTTTCCCTCAAACCCGACCATCAACCACAACCCTGTCTCGATTCAACCTCTGTCTAAACTCACCGATTCGTGTTTGGACAGTCCCAAAGTAGTTTCAATGATTTATCCAAAGATTCGTGAAACCGGAAGTTCACCTTCGATCATCCGGTTCAGCGAATCGACACAAGTTTACCGGCACTTCCAGCTCACAAGCACCACATCTCGCGCACGTGAATCTCTGCACCATTCGAACCTGTCATTATCGCTGAGCGATCGTCGAGTCCTCTCCGTAAAACGACCAAATCACCTGGGTCCACCTCCGTAACCCGTGTACGAGGGTAGACGTTCTCGCAACGATGCACACGCGAGTTTGAGCGATTTCGATCGCTGGGTGGTTCAACTTTAGCCGCGATCACCGCAGTGCCCTCACATCGCGATAAAGAAATACGAGAGTTTCCGAGTGCGCTGATAGAACGCTTCGCGTCTGATAAGCTCGCGTCGGGGTTTACGAAGTCGCGTCTCGTTCGTTATCACTCTCGACGCAACGTTAAAATCCGACGTTCGCTCTGCTTCGAGTGATCCGCGACAGTCGAAAATCAAAGAGAAACGAAAAATGCACACGCGCACACATAAGGAGGCGCACAAAACGCGCGTATCCGAGTCCATACACAGGTACACGATATCCTCAATAGAAACGGGAAAAAAGCGCCAGATTTGAGAATCTGCTTGGCGAGAAATGTCCGGCGCTGTTAAACGCTTTTACGAGAAGAAAAATATGGTTATATCGTCTCTTTCGAGTTGTTGGGTCCGCTCGCGTCTCACCTTGCGGAGCGAGTCTCCGGGGCGGCCATGCAGCGCAGGTCCCCGAGCACGCTGGGCCTCACTCCGTCCCCCCCGCTGCTCCGCTCCTTCCCCGCTGCCACCTTTCGAGTGCCCCCACTACCGAGACCGAGACGAAGCTTCGGGCAGCGTGGCGGCACGTAAGCGTCGCTAGTGCCTACGAGAGAGACGCAGCGAGGACTGCTGGTCCAATGCCAGAACGGAGAACCGGAGAAAGACTGTACACAAATATCTATACCTACGTATCTCTTCGGGCAGCAGCGGTAAGCCGTACAACCGTAGGAGAGCAACAACGGTCGGGCTCGAAAGAAAGAGAAACGGAGGGAGACCAAAGAAGATGGGAAAAGACAGAAGATACCTCTGGCACTTCCACCACTCTCCGGGGACTCATTGGGCCCGCGCCCCACCACTTTCCAATCTTCTAGCCAGGTATACGAGCCTGTATACATGACGACGAGAAAACGGCGCACTTACATACGTTTCTTTTGCTCTAGGGCTCCCCTCGACTTCTATCTAGTCCGCTTGCGCCCGGTCTTCGCTCTCTGCTCTCTGCTGACGTCTCTCTCCCTCTCTCTTTTTTTTCTCTCTCTTTTTCTTTCTCGTTGCTCGTCATATGTTCGAATTTGAACTTACACACGAGGAAATAAAGTGGAATGGCAGCGGTGCCTAGGGGCCCGGCAGGCCCAACCAGCGCCCGAAAACCCTCGCTTTTTTACCTGCACGATCGCGCACGGTAGGCGAATCGGTCAAAAACACGTGTTCTCGGATTTCCCCGATAATTAACCGGGACGAATGAACCTAAAACGATGCCGGGAAGCGCTCGCGGACATTTGAATTTTTTTTGGCTTTTGCCATGAGCCTTGAAAGCCTGAACCAAGAGGACTGAAAATTATTATCAAGGATGGCTGTTCTGCGTAGTATTGAATATTCGACTCTCGGTAGGAAGTATATCGTTGGTCTATTCCCTCGAGAGAGGACACGAGCCCCGAGCTAGTTGCACTCCCAAGAATGTCGATACGTGACGCTTACGTAATCGCGTGTTCTGCGCGCCTTGGGTATATGATCGTGCGCCCGTTGTGTAAATCCTCGGAGAGCCGACCGCCATCCGTAGAGGCGTGAAAATGTTAAACGCATCCATTACTGAGAAGAGCTTGCTTCTCTCTTTCTATTTTTCTCTTTCTCTCTCTGTCCCTATTTCCCTTCCTCTCTTAACTCTCGACAGCGTTCCGTCTCGTTCTCTTTTAACCAACTTCTCTTCGTCGCTGCTTATTAACACTTCTCAATACACGCGAATATTTGCCCGAGAAAATCGTGCCCGCGCAGATGGATCGTCGAGACGAGAACGTGAGTTTCTCGCTCGGACAAGCGTTCTGCGTATTATTGGACGAAAGACTACATTTGACTTAAGTCGAGACGTACATATTATGAGTCGTCAGATTAAAAAATCAAATTGCAGAAAAGAATAACGATAGGAAGATAATAGTGCAATTAATAACATGTACAGTATTAATGAAATATGAAAGTTCACCTCAAAATTCATGAAAATTTAATCTACGAATAGAAATATATAAAATTAAAAAAAAACAATTTATTAAAACGCGATTTCTCGCTTTTGACGAAAAAGCAGTAAAAAAAATTATATAAAGGAGAAAAAATGAAACGAATAAAAATAATTTTAATAAATACATTGCGTATCAGAAGCATACAACAATAATTGGTCAAATGAAGTAAAACAAATATTGAAACACTCTTGAAATAAATAAACATGAACAATAATAAAATAAAATAAACCCTAATCTAACAGCCTATGACTGCGTCAATTCTCACAAAAAACTTGCGAACCGATTCGTTTTTAGTATTGGTGAACATTTTGAGTAATGAATATCACACGCGTTGAGTCTTTTTTTTAAATACAGAGTTTCTTGCCCATGTATACCACCTAGACCTATTATCGATAACTCGGACATGAAAGATTCTCTTTCAGGCCACATTGCTTCGCTTCAATCACATTGGCGTTCCATTTTGTGTAGCCGGCAAACTAGCACACCCCCATAGGCCCTTTTGGCTTTTACACTCCAGGTCCTTTGCTTCCCCATTTCGATAACAATAGACATACGTTTTTTCTTCTTTTTTTTTTTGTTACGTTTGTCCGAGAAACTGGGCCGGCAGAAGCGGTCTGTAGGCCCGGAGATTTCGAAAGATCGTATCGTCTCGTGCCCCACGAGGCATCTTTCACGCGCTTGCAAACTCGGTGAAGACTTTGCTCTAACCGTTGCCTGAAATCGTCCGTGTCTCCGAGAAGCCATCGAGTCGTTCGCTCGAATTCCATTTCCAACAAGAGGCTCGAAACGAGCCTGGGCAATGAAGAATACGATCTCATCGATTCCAGCCAGCCACTAAGAACTCATCGATACATCGAAGAGTCACGATTTTGAAAGTTCATTTCGAACGATCACATTTCACGTGAGCAAATGTACCGCTATGTTGCGAAAGCAAAACTTCGATGCTGTCGATTCAAATGCTAATAATGGGCGATTTTTTTTCCAATGAAAGCTCAGTTTGATTGCTTTCCGGTTCACTTTCAGAATCTTAAATCTCCAAAAGATTCCTCATCAATCTTGCTAGATCTTCCATTTTCACGTCTGTCGCAGCCTCTCTACTCGTTCTATTCCTCTTCCATGATTTTGACGTCTCTTCGTCTCGCCAGGCCTGGCTAAGCAAGGGCTGAAGTGGCTAGCAGGTGCCCGCGTGCGACCCAACGCAGTTACAGACTTTTCCCTCCCTCTCTCTTCACTGTCTCTGTCTGCGTTTCTCTCTTCTCTCTCTTCCTCTTTTTCTCTTTCTATCTCCTCTGTCAATCGCCCGTGCTTTCTTGGATTCTGAGTTTTGCGGTCTGGACTCGAAAAAGCATCGCCCTCCACCCCTGTCGTGAAGGTGTTTTTCGAAGGTGTGTTTTTGGAGAAGACCACGAAGTTCCTTTGACTCTCTCTCTCTCTCTCTCTCTTTCTCTCTCGCTTGCTGCTCGGCCCTTCCCTTGATCTTCGTACCTAGCTCTCTCTTTCCCTCGTACTGGCTGACCTGGCTATGTTGTCTTTTCCATTGTGAAAGCCCTGAAGTGGTTTTTGGTCTATCCTGGTTGTAGCATTGTTTGGGTCCAAGCAAAGAACTCCCGTGGAGTGCGAGAGAAGGAGTGAGGGAGAAAGATTGGAGAAACTTTTGCTCTGAGCAATGGCGTTAACGGGAATCGAACCACGAGATGTTAACAATGAGGAGCGAAATTTTTCGGACACAAAAAGGAGGAGAAATATATTCGTTTGTCACCGAGTTCTCAGTCCAGGCTTTGGGCTCCTCTCGAGTACCGATCGTTAGGTCGTTCTTGTGTTTGTTCGCGCGCCAGGACACTTTTGCGTTCCCTCAATGCTCGCGAGGACGCTTACTTATTGGCCTTCTTTCACACCGGTTCAGGAGCCACTTTTTCTTTTTCTTCTTCTTCTTCTTCTTCTTCTTGAACCGTATCTCGACGCTTCCAAATAACTTTTTTTCTCCTCGCGCCTTGTCACAATTCCAAGACGTACAAATTCTGTAAATGCGAGGGATCAATAATTGACGGAGTTCGTTATCGCCCTGGTACACAGAACGTCGTGGCGAACGCCGAGAGAACTTGCGAGTCTTGTCAAACATACTCAGTGAGAGAGAGAGAGGAGATACTCAAGAGATAGATAGAGAGAGGGGAGATAGTCAGCAGGTTGGCAAAACGTGTCTTATCGCTAGTAACTTTCCGATTAAGAGCTGGTTTTTGTTCGTGTACCAATTGTGAAAGTGTACAATCTCCTTCGAGCCTATAGCTGCAAGTATTTAATACCATCACCCGTACACACGATACACATCAGATGAATTAGTCATGCGGCGAGTGTGACCGAAACTGCGAGCGACGAAAAATAAAATGATTTCCTTTTTACAATAAACCCCAGTAAACAATAGTTCTCGGACAATCGTTGTATCACGGAATTAAAAATCCTACGTGTTTAATTTTATAGCTGTCAAATATTAAATCGTTTATCATTTTCGTAGCCTGATCGCATTGTAATTTGTTTTGTAAAAATTTATTTTCATAATCCCAAATCCTAAGAAAATGGATGGCAAATTTGGTACGAATGCAAGCCGAGAAAGAATGAAGATATTGAGTAAAATTAATTAATCCAAACGGACCTGATCGCCGTTTTGAAAATTGTACGAGAATAAAAAAAGGTCAATTATGGACTCGTCGATAGAGAAGCACTAATTGTCGATCATTGTAATCATTCAATGTAAACGACGTCGACGCAAATGATTTTTGTCTTCGAACATTGCTGCGTGATGAAAAAAAGAGAAGAAGTATTATTAACAGCGTGACGACGCAACGCACGACTTTATTTTCTTCCTCAACTATATCGACGATTTATGCATCGACGGACCTCTCTCTCTCTCTCTCTCTCTCTCTCACTCTAACGCCTTCGATTTCTCTCTTCATCTGCATCCCGAGCTTCGTCCCTCTTTTTCTTGTTCTTTTCGTCATTATGTTCTCTTGTCTCTTCCTGCATTAAGCAAATTAGAGCAGGATCGTCGGCGGTTCTGAAACAACGATTAAGAACTCCGCGGTCGTTTGCTCGAGGCGTCCTCGTCTCTTGAGCGCGTCGAGGGTGGTCGAGTTTTCATTCCCGGAGTGAGAATAAGGTGGGACCTCGTCGAGTGAGTGCAAGAGAGGTACGTGGATCGCCAGCGGGATCCTCGACGTGTTTCATGAAATTTATCGACCACCGCGCCATTATTCTTATCTCGCTTACTCTCTTTCTCCCTCCCTAGGTCCCGTTAATGTTTCTCCGCGTGTATACGAGAGCCAGCCAGGCTCTGGCACGTTTGCAATCATATAATGCCTCTATAATCCTTCTGTAACTTTGTCGAGGGAGAAAGATGGATAGATCGACGGAGAGAGAGCAAAAGAGAGAAAGAGAGAAAGGGAGAAACTCGTTGGCTCGTGATAGCAGCTTGGACGACTGTTCCGAGACCTTCTCGTTAATAGCATAATCCAGAGACAAATTATTTGTTTAATCCCTCGTGACCTCGTCATGTGTTACCTACAAAATGTATACGTGACTCGTATGCCCGCGCGCCCATACTCGTATTAATTATTCCTTGTATATCTTCGACTCGCGTGTAGCACCAACCACACGATCAGCTCTCATACACGAGTCGCGAAACCTAATAACATTAACCCACCGAGAAAAACGCTTTGGTTGAATAAACCAACGATTGTGGGTACTCGGGAGTAACGAACCGATTCGTCCATTAGTAATCCCTCTTCTCAGAGGGTCCTCGAAGAGAGTTCTTCATGCAGGATCTTCGAGTAGAAACATCTCGATGCATTTATAATGAAATTTATTCTGAAGTAGGAAAATGAAAATCGGCGTATCAACTTTATCAGATCGAATAGTTTATTGCATTCGTAAAGTTACGAATAGACGGTATGTGTCGATTTATTTCTTGGATCGACCATTCTTCATTTTTTGTCATTTATGAATTTTGTTTTTATAATAAAGTATTTTTTCACTTTTTTAAATTTTACTCGCTAGTGTGGTATTTAAAAAAAATGCTGGTACTATCTACCTAAAAGAGGTATGAAGTGGAACGTGACGACGACGTCACATAATGACGTAGAAAATGTTTAACTTGAATAATGAAAAAAAATCAGTACTGCGTTCCAGTTGCGCTTCTTGTTTTTATATTTATACAAAAATTCATACTTTTCCATACCACTCATACTTTTGAAAATGAATAATTATGAAAATGGTAAAAAAAGAAGTATAAAAAAATACGAATCCTTCTGTCTTATTGTACAGCTTTGCACAATAATTCTTATGATTAATCGTTCGGATAATCGTAATCAACATTTTTGAGATTAGCAACCGGAGCGTTAAAAAAATAATTGCAAACGATTATTGGTATTATCATTAGCCATCAGCTACGAATGCACACACATGTGTACACATCCATGCCGTGATGATTCGACGGTCACGATGCAAAGGATTTGCCGCCGCCAAAGTCGAGACCGAATCTCATTCTCACCTCAATTTTTCATTTGCAATGAACGCCCCCCTTTTTATTCAACCACGCCATGACCATCTTTCCGATCTCATCTTCACGTCCATCTCTCAAAGTCTCATTCGGCCTATCATTGTGTCCACACATACGCAAGTTTCTCTCATTGATACGATCGAAGCGATTCGTTCGATCCACTGGATCGTGCCACAAAAGATCCATCATCCAACGTACATCCATCTCATGGGGAACGTTCAACAATTCCCGACAATTATCTTCTCCCCGGTTGCCCTCATCTTCGCCGCTGTTTTCCGCCCGATTACTTAAGGGAGACTTCGTCTTTAAAATTTTTTTAAAAAATCAATTTTTTTTTTATTACGGATTTTTAATCTACATGTACCCAAGTAGAAATAAATATGTCGAAGCCTTTCCCGGATTTCGAACGTTTACGATATTTTAAACGCGTTTCAAGTTTATACCGTCAGCGGGCTTTAAAAGCGTTTTTCTCGAAAACACGTTTTGAAAAATGGCTGACATTCTCCTGACCGCTGTAATTAACATATCGACCTGAAATTTGGAGAGCATACTCAGAAAATATGTCTTCACGGAATGACGGATCGTTATTATTTTTCTTCAATGATTTTCAGCCTCGTGTGCATCGTCTTCAAGTTTGCTCAGGCTCGCAAAAAAAAAACGAGACGCAAATAAAATTCTCTTTATTCTGTACAACGAGAGAAAGAGAGAGAGAGAAAAGTTTCAACGGGACGAGAAAAGCCTCCCACGAGAATTCCACCTACGAGCGTCAATATTTGCGAAATTGAAGGAAGTGGCAAATATTATGTCGATGGTGGTATTCCTCGCTACACGGACTTGCTTCTTTACGAAAATCCAGAGAGACTTCTTTGGCGGCCTCTCAAAGGAATTTACTCGAGCCGTACCGCGCTGTTATTCATTTTACAAGTCGAACTCAGGTGTAGAGTCTTCCCGCGAAAGAAATTCTCCACGAAACATTACGTAGTATCTCTCAATCTTTTCTTCCTTCATCGTACAACGTCCCGATGACAGTCGAATACGCATTACGATGACACTATTAAGCAACGAAAAAAAAAATCTTGTCACTGGAAAAATTCGTGTGATCTTTTGCCAAGGAAACTACAGGTTGAGACCAAAGTCTTCAAGTTGATTTTCACGTGATACTCCGTGCGACTAGCAGTTCGTGTACGATTATAGTCATTCGTTAACTTTTTTTATGTATAATAAATTCTGCGATGTACGGTCGGTTGCAATGCGAAAAACAATTTTATTTTGAAAATAAATTCTCACCGTACATTGTGTATTTCCTGATTCTTCCATATAATATGAACGCTGAGCGTTAATGTAGAATCAGTGTAAATAAATTTGGTAAAATTTGGAAGTTGTGCAGCTTCAAATTTGCTGCTGACGCGTGTAATTGCTCGTAGTATCTCGATTGCAACGATCCTCGAAGAAAAATATTGTTTAAATTACCTTTTGTCTTGAAATATCTACGAATACTCGAAATACAAGATGGCGGTCTGGAATCGCGGAAGAGCGAGTTTGCGAGTATAGCTAGCAGATCGAGGCTCGTAAACTGTCCCAAATTGTTCCCTTTTTTTTTCGTTTCCTTCCCATTCTTTTTTTCCGTTCCTCTGGTTTCTTCTTCTTGCGTACATCACGGGTCTCGTTTCCCGTCGACAAAACACGTTATAAATGTCGTATTCTTCTCGATTTCGGTTGCTTCGATTTCCAAAGTTTATGGGATTAACGAGAACGCGGACGTGGTGCCCTGAGGGTGTGCGGGGCTCGAGAAGGAACGACTTTTTGTCCTTGTCCTTTACTCTCGTTTTTCTCTTCGCCCTTAAAATGCTACGTATACGATTGCGCATCTCTCCTCCCAACGTCATTCATTCCACATCTCAAATCGTCCCGATCGCGAGTACGCGCGGTTTAAAACTCAACGAGGAAGCAATGTTCGCAATTCGCTCCGGTTTACCAGAGAGGACGGACCCTCGGTTGTCCCGCGATACTGGACTAAAAACCAGCTCGATTTCGCAACTTTTTCCACTGAATTTACCGAGCGTAGGGGAGCACGCGAGCTTTCGTTATTTGAATTTATTTCGAACTCTTTCTGTCTGCGGTACGTTGGCTATCGAAACAGCCAGCTGGACGGAGAACGGTCCTCGAAGTCTCCAAAAAAAAAAAGTCTTCCCTCTGACATACGTATTCGCGATAGAGCCAATCTTCACGAAGAAACTTCACGACACGGGACATTCCAAGTTCGCTCGAACGTTTTTTTTTTCAGCGAGAATCGATTTTCCCCAAACCCTCTCCTTTTCCAATTTAGTTAGCCTCAGGAATGTAAAACGAATCGGGAATTAATGCCACGACTGTAGACGACCCTCTTGTTCTCGATTTCTTGGGACCAGTCATCACTCGTGAAACGGAGAACTTGAAATGATTGATGAAGAAAGAAATGTACTCGGAGTACCCCATACGTGCGGGATCCCGAAGAGATTGATATAGATATAGACGTACGCATCCGAGATTCTTCCTCTCGCAAGACTCGTTCCCGAAACATCGATTCGAGACAATATAGTTTTTTTTTTTTTTGCTCGAGACCCCCCGGCCCACGGGGTGAATCTGCCGAGGGAGGGAGATGGAGAGCGAAAGTTTTTTCTACACTGTTCGGGGAGAAGCGAGAGAGGAATAACAGGTCGGTACACCTGTCGTGAGAGAGATCCGAGAAAAGAGAGAGAAAGTGAGAGGATAGTCTCACACGTTGCAACGGTGTCGTATCATTCGTTTTCCTTTATTTTTTTTTATTTCTCTCCTGCCCCTCCCTCCTTCATTGTTTGGAACGTCGATGCACTTTTGCGAAGGCGCAACGACGTTGCGGCCCCACGTGCGCCAATTCCGATCTTGTTTGTTACGAGAATTTCATCGACTGTGAAAAGACCACCTACAATCGCATCGTCACTCACGATCGTCGTTTCGGACGACACCAAAAGAAATCAACGATCGATCCGATCCCTCGTAAGCTCTTGGACTTCGTCGTTCAACTGTTTTGGTTTTTCCTTTCGGTCATTGCCAATCGAATGTTAATAGATCGGAGCTTTCAATAGAATTGCAAAAAGGATTAAAATATTTTCATACATGGTACAAAAAAATAAACTTTTTTCATTCCCTTTAATTTAGAGAAATTGTTCGATGTTTCTTGTCGCGTATTACGAAAATCTAAATAGTTTACTGCATAATCAAGTTTTCGAATAGGGGAGATTAGTCCAAAACCGGGTATGGGGGTCAAGCCGGGACATTGGTTGGCCTTCTTCCCGATTCAAACTTCGCGCGCTTTTGTTTCCTGCAGTTGGCCATCTTGATTAGTTTGTCAACAAAAGCCGAGTGGTGTCGCTGCGTGCTCGTTCAAAATATTCGGAAAAAAAGATTTTCTGTTGTGTTTATCTAAGATTCCACGAGATTCACAAGTGCTATATATTATTGAAATGTTTAGGTAAGTCAAATTTGTTTTTTAATACCAATTAAGCACGTGTGGAAGTATAAATTAACATTTGTAAATTGTTGTTGTTGCACCGTTGTTAAGGGGCAAAATCGAGTACAGGATGTTGGTATACTCGGTTTTGGACAAGGGTAGGGGCAAAACCGGAAAAACATAACTTTTATAAGTTGATTTATTTTTGTTACTTATAGTTAAGAGAAAAGTGATCTTTATACCAAACTATGTGATTTGTAGACTAAGCCAAATGGCCATTGTTAAAGTTGATTATTATTTTAAAAATCTTATATTTTATTTAAAATTTCCCTTAGCGTCCCGGGTTTACCCCACTTTCCCCTATATCTGGAAAGAAAAGAAATCGGAGAAGTGTCGAAGATTTTTGAGGATATTTTTGAAGAATCGAATGTCCTCGGCGACGACGAGTTTCGAGCTTAGCTGATGAGTCTCCGCTCCAGCTCGAAAAGAGCTTAATTCGAATACTTTTCAGCGTTACGAATTGCACGCGAATCGGCAAGGCGACCGAGCTAAAGAGAGAAAGAGAGCGGGAAAGAGAGGGAGAGAGAGGGAGACCGTCAGCAATTCTATACGAGTACGTCACCTTTGCGTGTTTACTTCTCTCGCGAGCCGACCGGTTTTCTCGTTTCTCTCTCGACTCTTTGCCGATCTCCTCTTGTCTCTTCCCTCTCGCGTATACGATTCTTCGCGCGCGCAGACTCCTCACAGCAGTTTCTCGCTGCTTCGCATGGGACCACGTGAGGCATCTCATCTCGTCCCTCATCGCTGTACGACGCCGAGATGATTTTTACCGCTCGTATATCTGTACGGCGTCGCGATTGCTGCGCGTACGCAGCCGCACTGATTGCGCATCGTCCGGTATCTTCCTCGCTCCTATATACCAGAATATGCGACCTTCTATCCTCGGAGTCGAGCGAAACTTCGCTTTTCTAATCGTTTATTTATTTCGCAACGCAGTTTATTTATTTCGCATTTTATTAGGTGTTTTTTTAATGTCACTGTTTATTTATTTATATATTATTATTTTATTATTCATTTTTATTGTTATTTAAATTATTATTAATTTTTTTATATACCGATGTTTATTTATTTCGCATTTTATTGTTTTTTTTGAATATCACCGTTTATTTAATTATATATTATTATTTTATTATTCATTTTTATTATTATTTTAATTATTATTAATTTTTTTATATATCGTTGTTTACTTATTTCTCATTTTTTATTTACTACCAATTATCGATCATTTTAGCAGGTCTATTTCTAGTAACCATTCTGAAAAAAATATCCCAGCAATTTTCGTGGATACGATGGCTTCAGAATGAGTCTAGAAAGATCATATTTACAGTACATTTTACTACACCCATCGACTTTGTACGAAGAATTGGAATAAATTGCGAAAAAAAAGTCAGATTAAAAAAAAAAGTTCGTTGATAGGAAAGCAAATCATTGAGTTGTTTGTTTTTTTTTTTACAAAAAATTGCAAAACCTCCTTTTCCTAATAGGAACAGTTGAAATAAATTTACGTGAACGTAATATCGATTCGACCCTGATGTAAAACAATTTTCCCCAACTAGCGAAACCAATCTCAAAAATCAGCGAATTCTGATTGGATACCAAAAATCATCACTCGACGATTGTGGGGTTAAAAAAAATTAATTGTCCTTGAAAGTTTAAAGAAAAAAAAGTGTTCTATTTTTTACTTCGCAAAGGATAGCCCATATAAATTCATACATACCTTCTCCCAGTTCGCTCCTTGCGGCTCCTTTTCACCCTTTATCGTTATCGGTTTTCTTCGTTCGCCTCCTATTTCTCGTACGTTGCATTTTCACTGTCTCTCTGCACTCCCCCCCCCCCCCCCCCCCCCCCCCCTCCCCCCCCCCACCCCATCCTCTCTCCTCCTTCTCTCTCTCTCTTCTTGTTGGTTTTGCTCCCACTCCGTCAGACGAGGCTCCCTATTCAAATGACCTCGGATGATGGATAACATTCCTTCTCCCTCGAACGTGGAGCCGCAGCCTCGTCGCTCTTTCTCTTCGCTTCTCTAGCGTAATTGCACATTTTTTTTACTCAATTTTTTCGTATTTATCGTTTAGGGTAATCCGGTCTAGGAGTACGCACTTAAGATTGAAAATATTCTAAAAAAATAAATATGAAGTCTAGGAAATCAAATAAGCATTTATTACGTTTGCAATTTAAACATTACGTTTGCAATTTAAACATCTTTCATAAAGTTACATGAAAAAAAAACAAAATTAAAAAATATCATTCAAAATAACAAAAATAATGAGAAATTGAAATTGCGTACTCTTACGAGTACTACTGGATGAGAGTATGTGTCAGACATCGTCTTTAAAAACTTCACAGTTTTTTTTTTTCATTTTTACCAAATAATTGCATTCTTCTCTCAAAAATACTTTCAAAATGGTAAAAGTATTTAAGATTTTCAGCAAAAGTCTTTAAACTTACGTAATTTCTGCGTTTTCTGCCGGATTTGATTATTTTTTCGTCCAGCATTTCTAATTGCAGGTTATATCAAAATACGACTGAAATTAGCCGTGCATCGTCAAAAACTTGACAGCTTTTGGTGATGCTTACTCTTATCGGATGCGTACTCCTAGACCAGGTTACCCTATTCGTTTTTTTCCTTCGCTTATTTCCCTCTTCGCCATTAGGCGAAAATACACGCTATGCGCGAGGATCGCATGCCACGGCAGTTTCGTTGTTGCCGCTGTGGACGATGCGCGAGACGCAAATCCCTCTTGGGCTATTAGGATCGAGGTAGAGAGGAGAGAAACCGAGAGAACCTTATTAACGTTTGGTACGTGCCGCGAGTGCCTTACTATTCGTTCATTTCGCTGTATTGCTTTCGCAACGCGAGAGCAATCAATTTTAACTGTGCTAGGCACAAAAACGTTCTTCGCTTCGTTTTATTATTGCCAGGAGAGAACCGTGATTTTTTTTTCCCCCTCTGATGGTTCTTTAGTTACTCTCTGTATCGATATTCTAATGAAATTTTGGGTTTTTCCGTTACCTCAGATTTCGAAGTGAGAACAACACGTAACATTGTTGGCTCAAAAGAAATATTGATTTGATCTGATGAAATTACATTTCTAAGTATGTATCAATATTTAATAAAACGAAGAAACAAAATAATGAAAACGGGACCACTTGGGTTCTTTATTACCTAGATATTAAAAATTTTATGGAATAAAAAAAAAACAATAAAGTTTGAATAACGAGAGCATCGAAATTCTTTATTGAACATGAAATTCTACGAACGAAATTTGAAATTGAACTGAACGAAATTAACATGAAATTGAACGAAATTCTTTATTGAAAATTCTTTATTAAACATATTTGAACCCGATATATTTATGAACAAATAACAAAAACGCGCCCCGTTAAGTCTTCAATATCGGAATATAAAAATAAAATGAAAATTTCATTTTTATCGATTATCGATTATCGATTATCGATATTTTATATTAAAGAAACAAAACAAAAGCGTTTCGTTTCACCTGATAATCGAGTATAATCGAAAGAAACTTGGCTCATTCTCTATCGATACCAAGCCGAGTTACGGAGACTCAAAAAAACTTCAAAAAAAAAAATCACGATACGTATTTTCGCTGTTTCTATCACAACACAAACCCCGAGGCTTTCGCTCAGGTCCGGGTTGGCAGTCATTCCCTGATAGCAAAAAATGACGTTACCTTTCGGCTCGGTTTTCCAGATCGAACTATCATTGACTCGAGTGAATCGTGCGTTTGATCGATTGATCTTTATGTACGGTCGATTTAGCTGGATATACCGATCGTTTTTCTCGGTCTGCGTCTTTGCCACGATTAAACCGTAATCTATAGACACGGGAACGAGGTCTCGTTCAACAGTCGCGCAATCTCTTCAACGATGGCGCAGCAAAAAGTAGACATTGCGCAGGAGTTCGGTTGTGGGTGAAGCTGCGCGATCGGTTGCTCGCTTGTACCATCGATTCATCGTTAATGACCGATCGTCCGACACGCGCGGTCGCGTTGCATACGGGACAATGATTTTTATCAAATTTTCTCATTACGCTCCGTACTCTGTCGTGCAATTACATTTTTTTTCTTTCGCCTTCCCCCCCTCCCCTTTCGCGTTTCGTTGCGAAACGTTAATATCAAAAATCACCTCTTGCCGTTGCACTCGTATAACCGTCGAAGCGTGGCGCTCGATTCACCTTCTCGCTGTATGTGCACCCAGCATCGTTAAATCCACCATACTTCTCGCGGCTCATTTACGTATTTGTGCGCGAATGACTTTCGTTTCGAAATTGGAAATGAGGAGAGCGGGACAATAAAAAAAAAAAAACATCGACGCCAGAAATTAGCATCTGGAAATTTTGTCTGGGACTGTTGTGCTCGAGCGGCGAGAGAGCGTATAAAATCGAAGAAAAAAAGGAAGGGAAATGCGCGGTGCGTCTGGCAAAAAAAAAATACGAATTTCGTCTATGCAAATATGGAGAAAGGATACTTTTTTATCTGTATATTCGTGGATATTTTATGTCGGGTTTTGGGTCATTTGGCGGTTTCGACGAAACGCTCGGACAGCCGATAAATAAATGAACGATCGAACCGTAACCCTTTCTTTTCGATCTAAAGCTAAGGAAACATTTTTGCGAAAGGTCTCACAAATTCACAGGTCTAAAAAACAATTGTGAATCCCAAGTAAGATAAAAACAATTGTAATTCCCAATTACTCGTGAAAAATCTTGTGAATTACATACGCGAGAGAAAATATGACGTATGGAGAAAATTACCTTAAAAAATTACGTTCAAAGGAAATTACGTAATCGTTCAAAAATTCCGTGTCAAAACAGATGTAGATAATTAAGGGAATTTCTTTTTCTCGGTTATTAATAAATATGTTAGAATATGGAAATCATTCGAATTGGACGGACTTGAAAGTCACTTTTCCGATCACCCTGTAGATACATCTTGAGAGCAATATTGGAAAGAACTTAACTTTTATGACTACCGCGGAAAGGTGAAGGGCAATATTGAATCGGTGTGTTCTTCGAGGTTGGTTTTATGTTTTTTCTTGATTTTCGAAAGGTTATATGGTATCACAGGTAAGCCATGGCCGTACCTGTACACTAACGGAGCTCAAAACCAGAAGGGCGTTTCTCGCATTATATCGTGTCTACAACAAATATACGTGCGTGCGTGAGCCTCTTTCCAGAGAAGTTAAAATCCTCGAGGGAGGAGAACCTGCCGGAACATTTTTCTATTGTCTCCTCTCCCTAGACGAGCCCGAGGTATAAGCGTGCGTAATGGTCCCACAAAGAGAACTCTCCGAAATTCTTTATCCTTCCACCTCGAGCGAACTCACAGTATCCCTGCTCAGAGAGATGAGATCTGTACACGGACAGAAGAAAGAGACTAATAAACGACGCTGCTTCGGCACTGGAGAAAAAAAACTTTTTTTTCTCTCTCTCTGGAGAGGACTCTTCGAAGTTTCGACGACGCATGCGTGGAGTCACAAAATGGTGATTCGCGCCGCCATTTTGACAACCGTGAATCTATCGATTCAGGATATTCGTGGTAAATTTTGATTTTAATACAACCACGTAACGTTTTTTTTAAATACTTTTTAGCCAGAATATCACCAAGGATCTTAGAGGATTTGAACTGGACTGAACGTCCGTGAATTCGGTTTAACCTCGAATTTTGATTGATTATAAAGAAACGTCGTTTCCACTGTGGTTCTCAAACGATGTTTCCACATACTCGCTTCCGCATGTTTTTCTATCCATTTCAAAAGCCTCGCCAAGGGCGATTCATTTTTCACTTCCTCGTGGTGGCTGCTTCGCAAACGATCGAAGAGAACGAGGAAGCTCGAGTCTCCTCCGCAATCTCGTTTCCTTCTGCATAACTTCCTTGCAACTTCGCTCGGAGCAATCAGCCAGTACCACCCATCGTTTTCCTTCGACTTAACTTACGATTTTTTTCAATTTCTTTTTTAACTGTATTTACACGAAGAGAGCAAAAAATAAATTGGTCGTGCATTTTCGGAGTAAAAAATCGACGCGAAAAGTCACTGAGGAATATTAAGGGGGACGTATCGAGGAGAATTTAGCGACAACGAATGCCATTGAGCAACGATTGAAAGAGAGTTGATTCATGCCCGGATTACGAACGCAACAATGTGGACTAATGTGGTCGTGGACCGAGATCGCGGTAGCTTGCCTATCGTTGTTTAACAAAAAGAAAAGAAAAACCGTTCGAGTGAAAGGCTCGCCGAGTATTGGTTCGTACTCGTAGAGAAGAAACATAATAATCCCAATGCTTCAATTATTTTCCGATTTATATTAGTCCGCAATTATTTTCATTTTCGCTATTTCCCATTTTACTCTGCGAGTTAATTACGTTTATATACACTTATTGCAATTCGATACACGAGTGCGTACAATTTTTGGATTTTTTTTTTTCAATTCGTCGGTGCATTTTGTTTCTCAAATTCTATAATTCGTGGATGCGGATCTTCCGAAGGTAGACAAAGGGAAGTGCACTCCACGCCCTACTGTACTCATTTATATGTAAAAATATAAATACGTACACTAGAGACCAAAGAGTTCTAAGCTTTCTGCAAGTCGATTGAGCCTTGGCGGCGGATCTCGGGGCGTCTAGCCGAGTTCGCCCACGTTAAAAACGAAAAAAAAAAAATCGGTGCTCGTATCTCGTTCGCTCGTAAAGCCGATCGTTCGGTTCACCGTTTCGAGTTGTTGAGAGAAAAGAAGAGGGAAGGGAGGGAGAGGGGAAGAGAGAGGGAGGAAGACAAACTACCGATACTCATGGTAAACTTTGAACAGAAGGGAAAACGTCTACCTTTTATTCACATTTTCCAATTGCATTCGCTTTAAAAAAAAAAAGTCGAAAATTCTGATGGAGATACTCGATGTGAGCACAGTCTCGGTGAAAACTATTTGAACGATCGGTATTTTTTTTTCGCTTGGAAAAATAATTTTCTCTGAATTTCAATGAATCAAGCTTCTATACCAGTTTAAACTATTCTTTCTGAATTTTAAATATTTAAATACAGACGGAAAGATTTCGGAAATTATCGAAAAAAAATTAACAAAAACAAATTGGATATTCGTTGCGTTCTAACGATACAAACTCCAAGGCTATACTAAATAAATATTAAACAGCATCGACGTGAATGTGTATCACATAACACACTATTTTTCCTATCTATATTCTTTGCTTTGAAATAAAGAGCAATCTTTGCATCTATATTTCGGTTTTTTTCTTTTCTTTCTCTCTTTGGACTTTTTTTTAACCCATTTGCATCCAAGCACGGAATAATCCGCGATTTTCAACCGAATAATCCGCGCTTGGATGCAAATGGGTTAAGGGAATATCATCGAATCGCGAACTATCGGTGCTACAGTAATCGACTATTGCGAAGCTCCTCTCGCGCGTAACAGCAATAATCATCGTAACAACCATAACGTATTCGGTGTATTACAATATAGTGTGCGGTGAATGGGAAGATTTAATAGTTTATGCCTCAGCGAATGAATAAGTAAATTAATCATTTTATGCACTGTAGGACTGAATTTACATCGCAACGAGGGTACCTATTTACATGTCGGTTTCATAGTTTTCCATCTGTGTATGGTGACTATAAGTACATCATTTATTTTTGAAAAATTTCTTCAAAGTGAAGTACCAAAAATTTGTCATTCCCATACATGATGATACATCAAGTAACAACCAAAAGGATAATGTTAATTCTGCTAATCGACAATTTGCCAATTTTTCGTACGTGTAATCTACGATTTTTTGTGGTCTTGAATATATAAAATTCTTTTAAATATTCCGGTTCTCATTTTGACTGTATTTTACGAATTTCACCCATTTTACGAATTTCAATCATAGCTGTCCAAATAAGGAAGAAAACATGAATGAGGTTTTTCGTAATGAAGATTCGTCGAAAGAAATTCGAGCAGTTGAGAAATAATTTTCGTTACATATTCCAACGGTTTAGACCCCCATGAATCTTCTTTCGAATTTTTGACAAGAAAGAAACATTCTATCTACCCTTTTTTTTATTTTTCCACAGCACAGGTTTCTATTTTTTCCTCTTTTAAGTATATCCATTCTTCAAAATTTTATAACGAACGAATCGTCTCAATTGTATTTCTGCAACTATTGATAGAAATCTAGTGCATTGCGGTCAGTACTTGATTGCTAATATTTTGATTTCTCAATAATAGCTGTTACACCGATAAACCGAGAAAAAACTCAAAGTGGAGTAAACCCAAACAAACCCAAACAAAACTAAATAAAATAAAAGCTTCGAACTTTGAAAAAAACGATGCTCGGGGTTGCTCAGTTTAAGTACGCATTTGAGGCATCGAATCGTTCCTTTCCAACGATACTTTTCGGATCAGCCCATGCATATATATTGCGATTAAATTACCCTCGTATTTTCCTGGAGTACACGAGATCGTGCATGCACCGCGAGGAAGACTAATGGAATTCCTTGGCTAGGAAGGCTCGACCTTGCACGTACCAGCAACACCGGTACAATTTTATTGCACGAGATGCACATGCACATACACGAACGTTCCGGCATTAAACACAGATCTATATAGGATCTTTCACCTATACGAGTATTTTTAACGTCGACAAAACGTGCGAGCAATGAAAACATAGCTGCGGGCAATTCGGGTCATTTCAATCGATAACCTCGCAGTTTTTACGCATTACTCGCTTTTGCTATTTTTTTTTCACTGGAACACGGTGCTTGGATTTATGTAGGAGAATATTACACACGCGCATGCGTACACGTGTGTACTCTCGTTGAAAAAAAAATCTCGATACTGCGAATCGATTGCGACTGCTCGATATCGCGAATTACGAGAGAAGGAGAGAATCGTCTCTAATCGAATTGCGAAAGAGAAAAATCTAGAGGGAGAGAGAGAAAATCATCTCTAATCGGAATATGCTCGACGCCAGGTGGATATTCGGTATATACACAATATATTCGCGAGCGTATATTTTATCGCGTATATGTACGCTCGTTATCGCTATATTTTTTTCCGTTCACTGGCCTGACGCGTTGCGAATAATCGGTCATATGTTTATACATACACCTACATAGATATTCAACGTCGAGTGGATTCTCGAGATCCCCGATAAGGGCCCCGCATTATTACGATTATGATAAGTACACGTGTCAACTGTACACGCTCGCAAACAAATATCGCCCAATCCACTCGACTCTTGGACACGTGAGTTTATACCCTTGCTTTTTTTTTTCGTTCCAGCCAATTTACGGATGTGTCGAGGGTACCGGTATGATATAGTTTTTTTTTATTATTTTTATTATAACTTTTCCAGTGTTAACTATAAGCTGCTATCAATATAGCATTAAATAGTTGATTTATATTATTACAATGTTTGAATTTAGGGGGCATGTCCAGTGATTTGCACTGCCCTACGTATTGGTATGATATATGAGGAAAGAGCATTTTTGGGTTTGCTTGGGTTTGTTTGGGCAACCGAGCAATGTGGATAAGTGTGTCTCCCTCTATCTCAAAATGTGCCATGGGTGGTTGGCCATTCTATTATGTGCCTAAGCGGAAAATTAATTATATTAATGAAAAATGACGCATTGAGAGGAGCTTGTATTTTTTTGTCATTAAAAGAGTCAAGAAAAACGATCGCAAAATAAATTTTACCCGGCTAAGCCTGAATTCGAATTGACGTGAATTAATTTTGTTTATATCAGAAATTTGTTTTTTAACTCAACGATCAAAAAAGAACTTTGAGGTTATATAATGTATATTTATTCATATTTATCTATATATATATATATATATATTTATTTATATGGTTATATATATTTATTTATCTATATTATATATTTATATTCGGTGCTGCTAAAGGTACGGAAATCTATCCGCGTTTTGTCTTCGTGAGATGTTAAGTGGGTTAAATAAGCGCGTAAATTTACGCTCGCGTATATAAACGATGCCGGTATATTTTATTGAATAATTATTGCAATAATAATTGAAATCGTTGATTTTTAAAGCACGTGAAGGAAACAAACAGATATCCATTATTCTAAGAAGGCAAAAACTAATACAAATGTAGTTTTTGTTCACGGTCTTTAGAGAGGCGTTCAAAGCGTAATACCTGAAAACCGGCAAGAATCATATTGAGAACTCGGAAAAAATAAATGTAGGATAGAAAGTAAGAGAAAGTAGAGCGAAAAATTGTGACAGACCCTCAAAGTATTTTCAGATCGAAAAAATATGCAAACGCACGTGAGATTAGAAATTCGAATTATTTTCTTACATTATCTTGATTATCTTCTGTTCTTATATTAATTCTCACATTTCTCATTCATTGCGATACGTACATATAAACTTATTTAACCCTAGAAAGATAATCTACGTCCGCAAGACGTATCGTGAAATTAAATTTCGTTGTAGTTTTTTTTATTAATAATTAATTCATATTAAATAAATAATAAATAATATTAATAATTATTCATTCATTATAAAAATCAATAATAAATTATTAATAATAAATAAACTAATAAAAATAATTAATTATAAAAATACTGCAACGAAATTTAATTTCACGATACGTCTCGCGGACGTAGATTATCTTTCTAGGGTTAAAATAAATATTCGTAAGAATAAATTCTCGCCTGCGGAGATTCGAGATTGATGATACCGCCTTCTGCGGTTCTTTCCATGAAGCTCATTCGGGTCGAAATATACTTGGCCGTTCCTACGTATATATTCTGAGAGAAGCACGAAACCGTGAGTGCAAGGCACTTGCAATTGCCTCAACGTGCTGCTCAACGATCCGAATGTCAACGGGCACGAGAAAATATGTATACATAATCCCTCTCTTGTCCGCGGAAATCGCGATGAATAATTTTCGAGTTCTCATGCCAGGAGGCGAGTTTCGTCGTAGTGTCGCGGCGAAATACGGCACTCGGCCCGTTACTCAGCGGGTGTCGCGAGACAAGTGCACAGGCTGCGCTAAACCGCGGCTACGGTCGTTTACGCGACGCAACACCGTTCACCAGTGTATCGTGTGCTAGCACTTACATTAATTGACAAAAGCCCTAAATTATGTAACCTATCTCGTATTCTTTTTTTTATTTTTTTCACTACCTCGCAATCGGTGAAAAATTATTTATTTACCTCGGTGGGGAGTTTTATATTTCAAACAGCTTTCAATCGAAATAACAATCGTGTATGAAATAACAATAATAATAATGATTATTATTAAATCAGAGGCAGTTTTAATAAGAGTCCCTATTATTTTTAAAAAAATCTACATGACTATAGAATATAAAATCATCACCATTATATCAAAAATAAAGATACTGTGAATATATTCCTATTTTTATTTAGAAAGATTTTAGATTTTTTTAAAATTCATTTAGATTTTCAAGGAAATGTTGAAATATTTTCGTTCACGAAAAAATAATTTACCCGTGTACTTGGTCTTCAAATGTAAATTATAATTTAATAAACCTTGCGATGGAGTGGCATTAAAAAGTATAAACGTGTGTGCGTATTTGCGTACGTAAGACCGGCTATATACATATAAAACCATTCTAAAAGCACATTTTTTTTTGTATTACTCTGGGCTTTTATTACACACCTTTGAACCGCACTTCGGTGCTAATGGAGGGTGCGAGAGAGAGAGAGGGAGAAAACAAAATAGCCGACGTAGCACAACTCCAGTTCAATGCGTTCTACGGCTATACGTGATCTTGTTGAAAATATTGGGAACGTTTATAGTATCGATACGTTTTCGATTTTCATCTCGTCAGTCTAAACATAGCGTTTGCACATTGCATAATCAATCGTTTTTCTTTGTTTGATTTCATATATCGCTGAGATCATTCGTATCGATACTGGAGAACGAAAAATGAGGAGTAAAATTCTAGTATTTATAATAGTAATTAATTTGTATTTTTCAATAGTATATTTCAATAGTTACATTTTTCATAGTACTTTGGAAATAATATTTTTCGAGTTTTCAACAAAAACAACCTTAAACTTTGTTCCAGCTGATCTCGTGGTAACGAAAAAAGGGTGGGGGACACAAAGGTGTTTTTTATTCGACGATTTGGGGTGGAGTTGGAAACCCAAACTTCGAATAACGAGAAGGCTCAAAATCCCGAATTTGAATATTCCGAAACTACAAATTTTGTAAATTTCGTAAAGGTTTACAAAATTTGTTTGGGTTCGTTTGGGATCGTTCGATTTTAAAGCCTTGATTTTAAACAAACCCAAACAAACCCAAAAATGTACTAAATTTGTAGTTTCGGTGTATTCAAATTCGGAATTTTGAGCCGTCTGGTAATTCGAAATTCGGGTTTCCTACCCGACCCTGACGATTTCTTGAATCAGCCAGCGGCGGGGGTGTTACTCCCGAGAGGACGAGAAAGACAGCGGGGTGATCGCCAAGTATAGTTTTGGTGGGAGCCCCCAAGAGGGCTACCTCACGAGAGAACAGACAGGGACGAGATACAAGAATCACCTTCGGGCAACCATTAAAATTGCTAATTTCGTACAAGGGTGTCGAGAGAGTGAAAAAGGGAACGACGACGAAAGAGAGAGAGAGAGAGAGAGTGAGCGCCCAAGTGGTTGAAAGAAGGGGGATCAGCGAGGTTCCGTTTCTGTTGCTGGGTCGCGACCACTTTGCCCCTTCCAGGCGTTCCTCTCTTTCAATCCGGGCACCTATTCTTCTTTCTTGTTCTCATTTCGGCCTTTTTTTGTTTCTCTACGAGAATCGAAACACCGTAGCCTGATCTAACCTCGAATCGTGTGTATGCATGAACAGCGAAAAAGCTCATTTGGAATTTGCAACATTCCATCGATCGTATTTTGGAACCGCGCCAGAAACGGTTTCTTCCTCCGTGTCTACGTCTCTGTACAACGTCGTCAACTGAACTTCACCATTCAAAAGTACGCGACTTTTGATCGTTCTCTAATCGTAATTGCGACTCTGGTATCGATACATCGAAGCAGAAAATCAAGTATTCAACCATCCAAGTATTCTTGTCCAATTCTGGAAGTTCCACGTTCAAACATATACCGAAAATACTTTTAAAAAATCTTGGGGGAAAAAACTGCCTGGGTCAAAAAATTTGCGAGGAATAAAAATTGCAAAGGACGAGCAGCCAGATGTCCAACTTTGTCTTGTGGTAAACCATTCTTCGTTGCCTGTCGTTCCCTGCCTTTGGACGCAGTCAGAATATGAACGCGTTAATAATTCTTTTTACGCCGCTTGATGATCGGGTCAACCGTATCCTAGCTAACAATGGGTCTAGCCCGAAAGAAGACGTTTCGAACGCTTTTTTCTCCCCGTACAATTCCTCACCTCCACGAAGTCTAAGTCTTGCCGATTTGCTCTCGACATTCAGATTACAAACGCTAGCTCGGGCCGCCTTTTCTTTATCTTTTGTGTTAGCACGGTGAAGCTAATCTCCACGAGTCGCGGAACTCTTGACGAGACTCTTGGACTTTGACAGACGGAAGCATTGTCGGTTGGGTTGCGGGGAACCGAAAGGATGAACGATAATTAGCAAGCGAATGAATGTTCATGCGGTGGGTGTAGTGAGTGCGCTGTACGATACACAGGTCTGCGATATACTTATGTGTCCTCGAAATAACGTAGTTTTCAACCCAATGTATCTAAGCAATGTTAACTACGGGGACAATGAGTTACTACGAGGGCAGTCTTTCAAACAACCAACGTCGTCAAAGTCACTTTTCTTTCCATGTATTTATGTATACGTGTCTATATATACATGCAATCAGGTTTTCGGTCTCCGTCGCCCTTTTGGTCTCGAGGCGAGAACTCTTCAAGGTAAAAGGCCTCCAAATGGTTCGCGAGAGGCGTTCATTTGCAGCGTTTATTCTTTTGCACCGATTCCAACACCTCTAATTCTCTCGACCCCTCGGACCTCTTCCTCGCTCTCTTGTTTTCTCGGCAGACTGTCTTTGTGGTCCAGGCATCATCCGCTCAGAACTTCCTCTGCTTGTAGTACTTCGCATAGATTCTTTAGATATACTTATATCTTCAGACTCGGCAGAGCCTGTAGCATAAACTTTACGCCTACGAAGCGCCTTTTTCTCATCGACTTCTTTCCGACTCTGTCTCACTCCTTTTTCACTTCCCCCTCCCCCCCTCTCTCTTTTGCTCTCGCCTCTCTGTTTTGGCCTCCCGCTCTCTTTACTTCGCGGAATCACTCGCCAAACCGCACCGAGTCGGCTGACTGTACGGCAAAGCCTTAAGAGGCTTTATATTGTCTACGTCAAGTGTTGGCTCCGCGATACCGAGAAAAGATCCGGGAACTTTTTTTTTCTGTTCTCGCTACCAGCCGTAGTTTTTTTTCTCGCTTTTCTTTTCCGCGACTCAACAACGAGACGCGGAATTCTCGTATGCATATTGGAGCCCATTTTCGGTTGAAGCCGATACGCGACGAGCCACTTAAAATTCCATCGGCACGCGACAATCTTATCGTTCCAGGACTCCCTCGTTCGCATTTAAGATTGTACAATTAGGAAGAAAAAATACACCCGGAACGGTTTTTTCGCGATGTATTTTTATGCGCAAGCTTTATTTTGGTCCTTCCGATATGCAACTTTGATATCATCCGACAATCGTTCCATAGGAATTTTTTCTTTGATTTTCTCCGTGCTCTTAGTTCTGACACGCCACGACGCGTTTTATTGGAAAACTGTACCGTAAGCGTGATTTTTAAAAAATTCTATGATTGAGGGATGGAGCGGGGAATTGGTAAGAAAATAATTGCAAATACGGTTTCTGAAGCATTCTCGTATCGTGAATTCACGTATGCAGTCGGAACCCAAGCAAAAGAGATTAACCATTACCACGACTCTCTCTCTCTGTTTCTCTCTCACTCTGTTTCTCTTGTCGGCCATTACGAACGGTGCATCTCTTCGATTCTTCGGGCCGACACATCTGTCGGGCAATAAAACACCATCTGATCGGTATCCGCCATTATTATCTACCCCGCGGTATGTCGACAGGTATGTAACTATACGAAGCATCGCCGTCTGCGTATATATATATGGGTTATTCCATTTCGAATCATTCGTCCATGATTTAAAGATAATATTCTTAATATTTCGTAAAGAACTGCAACAGCCACCCAAAATTTTCCATCCTATCGGCCATTACCAAATTAAAACATTCGTCCCAGCGTTATCAATTATATATAAATTAAAAAATGTCTCAGTCCAGTCGATAAATTTTTACGGGTAAAATATCTGATTTTATTTCAAGACTTGATTTTCCAAAAACCCAAAAACATGTGACTCTTAATTATCAATCAGAAAGTCACATCCGAATTTCCATGGATGTGTACCATTCCATTTAAGAAATGAAATGGTATTTCACACATTGTTTATTTTATCTCCTTGATGGTGCCTGCATCATGATACCAAGATGCTCTCCAAATTTTACGTTAGGAATTTGCATTTTGAATGTAATATAATTAATCGACGTGAGCCTGTACCAATATAATTGATTCGATCGCCAAAAAAAGAAACAGGGAGTTAGCTATCAATATCCACATGAATGAACTCAAACGTTTGGCGAAATCAAAACTTTCCAAAAAATCGAATTCTGGAAGAGCCGGAGCTCTGTCACAGAATTTGATAATTCGAGACTTCTGTAGGCCTGATGTGTAAGAATGAAGGACCGATAAGCAGAAAAATCAAGAATTTTTTAAGACAATGCTACCTGTCTTTTCTTTGATTTCAGCAAATTGCTTCCAACACTGACTATATAGAAAATTGTAGTGAATATCCCAATACAACTTGCGCCGTCCCAATTGTAAGATGATCCAGTTTGGACGAGAGTCGTTATAGAAAGGGTTGTTTGCGGCAAAGGGACTATCGCTCGAAAAGTGGGGACTGGCGAATCTGAACGAGCGATCTTCGCAGAGATTCTGACTGTACTCTCTCTCTATCTTTCCCTGCACATTCTCCATCTTCCTTTTTCTCTCTCCAAGAGAGCTGATGCTTGCGCAAAGCCGCGCGGTTAGCGAAAGCTCTCCCGGATCGTAAGAAAGGAAAGAAGCGTCGAGGAAGATACCTCGCGACCGTAAATCAAGTCGGGCAACGCCGCGAACAGACAATCTGCGCTGATACTCCAAAGATCCACGGAAGACATAGGAGGACCGAGAAAGAGAAACGCGCAAATCTTTCTCCATACGTATGGACGACAACGCGAAAAACTCCGCGAAAGATCGTACCCTCCTGATCACGATCGACAAAGTTCTAAGATTGAGTGCCTCAAATGGGGCTCGAGATGAAGACGCCACGAAATATTGCAGATCAATTGTCAAGCTACTCATAATAAATCATTATCAACCATAGAAATTGATGAAAAAGAGAAAAAATACTGGACAAGTTCGTTTCGTTGAAAGTACAATTGGAATGCAACGAAACGTCTTTATTTCTTATCTCTTTATTTTTAAACCGTGCTAAATTTTGTCAATTTAAGTTGGCAGGCTTTGATACGGAGTTGAAAAAATGTCTGTGTGTTCTTTTAGTATTGGCCAGCTAAAAAACACATTAAATAAAAGAGCACATAAATTTCATGGCCTTCCAATGATTTTAATAAAAAAAAAAAAATCTGAACTTACCATCGTCGTCAGTCTTCTGTCCACGATGTCGAAATCTTGAATCTCCATCTGCTTGATTTGAATCCAACAAATTACATTCAACGCAATCCTAGCGCAGAATCTTGTCGCAGAATTCACGAAAGAGAAATTGCATCACTCTTTTGAATAATTGACGAACGCATTCGAAAGATATATAGATATATAGGTCTATACCCGTTTATATTTTTGCACCCAAGAGTGACATATGCGTCTATCGAGTATGGAAATGATTCCCCAAGGAAATGAATTGGACGGTGTATAATTTGTTTATGGATAAATTCAAGTTGATAAGAGGCGAGAAATTCTCGAGAAAAAAACAAATGATCCAAAGGACTGACACGGACTTTGAGGAGATATTATTTGATCGATGTCGCGATTACTCCGCTGCTTTTCGATCAATTACCCCCCGTGACTCGTTCGTTTCTCTTTCGTAATTCGGCAAAAAACCTGCGCAGATTATTGACGCGCACCGTTATCTGGACGATAGAGATAATAACAATCTGAAATCAAACTCAACATTAATACGTTCGAGGATAAACGACCATAACGTCCACGAACTTCTTATAACTATAAATAGTAATTATTATAGCTATACATAAAACTGGCATAAGGTGAATTAACATAAATCAATCGCACTTTATAAATAAATAATTTTGAATTTTATGGAAAATAAAATTATTTATTCATCAAGTTCAAGAATTTAATTCAATTCAATTACGGTCGAATGTCGAAAAGATAATTATTTTGACTTACAATATAACCGATTGAATACATAGAATTATATGAATAAATTACTATTGATCTCCTTTTAAAGAATATCACTTATTAATAATACATAAGCAATAATAAAATGAATAAAAATAACAAATCCAACACGAGTGTAATAAACCACAAAAATCATTTGAAACAGGCTACGCAATTTCACTCTGTCAAAAAGAATTCAAACCAATTAATTTCTTATCGTATCGACGCGATTGAAAATCAATTAAAATCAAAATTCACCATTACCACACAACAAAATGACTTTCCTCTCGTTGATCGTAAAAGTCGGAGGGCCGATTAAATCGAGCATATTCCTCGTGCACGTATAACGCTTAAACAAATTCCACGATTCGGTGCTTTTTCAGCGCGGAAGATCTTCGAGCATGGAAGCGATGTTGAAAAAAAAAAATCTTTAAATGCCCGTGAATCTTTGTCGTCGAAGTTGCATACCGCGCGCCATGGGGATGTGGGGACCGGGGTCTCGCGAGGCATCTGCTCGCCGCGGCCTCTCGAAGGATAATTACTTATGCCCGATAGGATCTTCGCTCTCAGCGCTTGTGGTTCCTCAACAGAGACAAAAGGATCCCTCCGCGGAGGAATCGAAGTTTTCTTCGTGGTTCGCAGCTGTCTCTCTCTTTGAAGGGCAACGGGGGAAGGGGGGTGGAGAGAACTTTGGGAGAAATATCCTGGGAATAAACCCAAGTCTGGAGAGAATAATTTGTTTGGGTTTTCAATCGGGATTTCCGCGTGGGACGTAGGGGACCCAAGCGGTCGTCGAAGCCAAAGAAAAAGGCGATGAACGCCCGATATAAATTATCCGTTTCGAATGAA